>JABXWE010005261.1:0-49136 GCA_014611495.1 Limonius californicus
TAATAATAATCAAATACTCATTTGATGCGGCAAATCAATTATATCCCGTTGCCTATTATTCAAGAAATATTCGTCTAATGTTCCGAACAAACACCAGTTTTATATTTTTATGTTATTCGGGAAATATTCGTTACATGCTTGAAGGTAATACTAATTAGATATCCTTCTCTAATATTAATCAAATATTCATTTTATGTGGCAAACGAACATCTGCGATATCTCTCTTTATAATATTCTGGAATATTCGGTAAATGTTTGTAACTAATGTTAATTATTACAATCATTCTATAATATTAATAAAATATTCGTTTTATTCTGTACGCAAATATCAGTTATGTCTCGTTTTCTATTATTGAAGAAATATTTGGTAGATGGTAGAAGCAAATATTACTTATAATACGTTGTTGAAAATTCATTAAATGGTCTATAGAAGTATTAGTTATACATCGGTTTGTAGTATTCAAGAATTGTGCGGTAGTTGTTTCAAAGAAATAGTAGTAAGATTTCGTTTAGCATTATATAAAAAATACGTAGTTAATGCTATAATCAAATATTTGTTATACCTCCTTATGTAATATTCGGGAAACGTTCATAATATTCAGGAAATATTCAAAATAGAATTAATTGTGTATCGTTTGGTAGTATTTAGACAATATTCTTTATGTATAAATGTTCGAGACAAGTATCTGTTGTTTTTGGTTTAATAATTTTCAGGAAATATTAATCAAATCTTAGACATATTTTCAAACATCGCGTTCTTTAATATCGTTCGTTATATCTTATATATAGCATTACAAACGTATAACTCCCATACCTATTAGTGCTGCTATAGATCCGGCTTGCAATTCCACTTATTTTCGTATCCTAGTTACAACGATGGTTAAAAATAAGCCTCTGATTACCTGGTCTGTTTGCGTTCGCCCGTGCAAACAACCGAGTTACACACAATCAACGGAAGTAAATGAATCGGAATCCCTTTGTCCATCCTGTCCTAATCCGAACTCATCTATTCAAACTTGTGACCGTCGCCGTGCTTGTTTGCATGAGTTTGTTCGGATATTCGGGAGACAGTTTCAATCTGCTCCATCGAATAAAAATAAGTCCTATTATTCCGACAATATTGCAGTTTTGGGATAGCTCGGCCAGGTCGCGATAATCAATAGAGTCAAGACCAGGCTTATTTCGGCTCTGCTAGTTTCTGTCAACTTTGTGTACCTTTTCAGTATATTGGGAAAATAGGGATTTGCGCAGGACGATAAGGAGTTGGAAAAGTGAGGCCTCTCAATCTTGCAGCGGAAATGTGTCCGAGATACGTAAGAAAAATTTTATGACTTTATTATCCCGTATATCGCGAGCGAGTTTTGAAAAGTTAATTCTAATCCCGGCTTCTGATAAGTTGTTCAGAAATCACGTAGCTCGGTTTCAGTGACGCGCGGTCCAACTTCGTGCGGCTTGTTCAGAAAACCGCATTACACATTCAGTGAGAGAAATTGAAACGTGAATTGGTATCAGCGGTGCGGACATTTGCAAGTCAGATCCACGGAGATTCGGTGACACCTCACGAAACAGAAAGTGGCAAAATCATGTTTTGCATTGTTGAAGTTGAAAGTAGGGCTATTGTTTTATGGTAATTTCGGCTATTTTGAATATATGAATACGTTTTACGGCAAATTGTACGGGTGCCCGCGGCTTTCGTTTTGCCTTGCTGATAAATAAAGGGTTTCGATGATACACCAAAATTCAAATAAACCGAATCAGGTAAATACATGCACGCTCCCGTATTTGAACAGCAGGTACGTCAAAATACAATTCTGTAAATCGTTGCAATGAAATCGATTTATTTAAATTCGGAACCCTGGAAAAATGAAACTCCTAAACGTAAGTGGGTTAAAGCACCGGAATATGATTTAAAAATAAAGGTTGATTTATACGAAATCAAATCAAATTCTTGCCAATGTGGTTGTGCTGATACTTTACACATTTCAAATTAATTTCGGAGTTATCTGAGAACATTTTTCTATGTTAATTGGAAAACCCAGTACCGCAATTAATATATTTTTATTTTTGTTGTTGTGCTTTTCAAACTATCATCAATTCCACTAAATAAATCTCTAACTATAAGGTTCCTATGGTAAACACATTTTTCTCCAATATTTCTTTTAGGAGCTCCGATATTTAAACCGCTTTAAATTTTGTAGGTTACGTTTTGTAGGATTAGAATTACAGAATTAATGCCAACTCATCGGTATTAAAAAAACAAACAGTGACGATCTTACATTACAGATTGAACGGAAGGTTTAAAAGTGAGCGCAAGGCTTCGTCTGGATGTTCCCTGCAATACTTTCTATACAGATTGGTTTGAAAACTAGGACCAAACATTATAGTTTACGAAGTATGGAGCAGATAGACTAATAGATTACTGTATTTTTTCCCTAGTCTAAATGTATGTAACATCACCTTGACAATGATGTATTACTTGCAAGATAAATAATTTAATAAAATAATAAGACACTAAATTTTCTAAATTTTATATACGGTTCCTGCAAGTAGCTTCACCAGTGAACGAACAACCGTTTTATAGTTTTCGAACACTTCGTAAGTTCACGAAATTATTCAAAATCTGAACATTTAAAACATTTTTATGTACAGTGTAATGCTTCAAAATTTAATTCGATTCTCTTCCTAGTGTTTGATAAAGCTGAAATTTCTTCTTTATCTATCCCCTATTCCCTTCATCCTAAAAGGCATCGGGTCTTCCGACTATCAATTATCTCCTTCCACCCGCTCTTTATATGATTTTCTGTCCCTGGCTAGTTTTCTCCTTCCTCATAAAGTCTTCCTCCATCCTTGTTATGTCTTAGAATTTGTTAAAAGCCAAGAAGTTCCAAAGGAACCATAGAATTTGTATTAAACCCTTTTATAAGTTTCCTATTTTATAATTTGATATTAGCGTTTGTAAACCAGTGATACCATGGAAGTATGTCTAACTTCCGGTTCAGCAGACTAATTTTTTTGTTATGTGTTATACATTTTGCTTTTTCTACTTTTCGATACTATTCATGTAGAGAAAGTAAGTACTACGTGGTTAATAACAGTGGTCACGATGAGAGAACTAGTTTTAGCATTTTTAATAGCTACACTTCCATATACTGTTTAATGGTAGTAATGCTAAATATGTATATTAAATTACTTTCGGAAAATTTCCTAATTCCCTTCTCGGTAATCATTGCTGATCACTTTTAGATTTCTTAAAAAGAAGACGATTTTAAAATTTTAACGCAACAGAACATCTACTGATCTACACAGGTCTATATACAATAAGGTACAGACAGCTAATACTGAATTAGGAGCACAGAACCCTCAAAATAAATTAGCAGCACACAGCTCACATATCACATCCGAGCACACTGTACAGCAGCCGAACACAGCGCAAATATTTAATTTGCAGCACAGAACTAGGAGAATAAATAAGGAGCACACAGCTCAGAACCATGTCATGTCAGAATACAACTTCGACACCAATTTAAAGCCACGCAGCCTCGAATATAACTTCCAATCATTCCATTCAATATAAATTACATACACGTAGCTTCACTATTGCGCACATAATTCTAATACTAAATTAGGAGAACACAACTACCACAAGAAGTTATGACCATGCAGAGTCATATGACAAGTTCCGAACACACAACTCAAAATATAATTAGGTACACAAAGCAGCATTACTGATCACACAGCTCTAATATTTAATTAGAAACACAGTATTCTCAGAATTAATGAGGAGCACACAGCTTAAATGATAATATCTACACTCACAGCACAGTAGCTGATTACACAACTTCAGTATTTAATTAGGAGTACAAGAATTGTATACCCAGCGTACAAAATTGCTTTTGATCTTCTGGAAGAAACACAACTATCACAAGAAGTTATGACCATGCGGACTCCTATGGCAAGTTCCGAACACACAACTCAAATATAATTATCTACACAAAGCATCATTACTGACCACACAGCTCTAACATTTAATTAAGAACATAGTATTCTTAGAATTAATGAGGAACACACACAAATAATAATGTCTACACTCACAGCACAGCAACTGGGCACACAACTTCAGTATTTAATTAGTACCCATCGTAGGTAATTCCTTTTGGTCTGGAAGAAAATTGATTCAAGGCTCATCCATCGTAACACAACATTCTGTGAATTTGCTGGATCTGTTCTACCGTAAACTGTCAAGTGTAAACAGTTATTTTAAATTGCGGTTAAAACTGAAAAGAAAACTGGAATATCACAACAATCAGTTTCATCATGCCAGGGTTCTTCGCCTCTGTACAAGTGAAACCATGCTAGCAATCTATCTTCAAATAAATTGTTCATATGCAATTGGTCGATAAGGATATTTTAGATGACGTGGAATGATAAACATCTTTCCTGTCCTCTTTACATAATTATTCATTTTTAATGACCCAGGACAAAAATCATAGTTTGATAATCTATTTTTGTCTTGTTGCTGTTTTTGAGCCACCCTCGCTATGCAAATATTCACAACGCCTTGTGCCACATTTAAATCACCACACCATTATTTAACAATATCCTACGAAGGAGAAAACTCGTCTAAATTATTTTGTAATTGATCATGCAGTGCTTTTGAACCTGTGCATTGTTTCTTTAGATATTTAAGTGCAGCTTGGTATTCAATTGCGTTCATTTTACTAAAAATAACGCTTTCCTGATTTAACTCTGACAGCAGGCACCATTTTGCTAAACTAATGCAATTTGACATAAGCTCTCGAGATACGTTAGGTATTTCATATTGCTCCAAACTTTCAAAGCGAAATATCGGTTTGTTTCAGATAGTACGCTTTCTCTCGTACAGTTACAAAAATATGATGTTAGCGTTTTTTACATCAAATTGCTGTTGTTTTGATACTAGTATAGGGAGCGATGTTAATTTTATATTTCAGTCCTCTAACTACTGTATTGTTAGAGAAAATGTTAAAACATAAAATGTTGTATTTACAGGATTTAACACATCTTGGAAATGTAGAATCTGCTGTTGTTTTAGAGAAAGTTAAGCGAATTTATGCAAAACCGAATAAGATTCTGGAATTTCCTTCCCTAGCTGAACATTGTTATTCTGTGCTTTCCGATTCAACAAACTGCGATGAAAGTTATACAGCAACTGTTTTTGAAGCACGCACAGAGGTGGGTATCTGTGTAGTTGTAAGCTATCACTGTAGCGCATCATATAAACGAGCGTGTCATTAGAAGGCTGTGCATTCTGCGTGACTAATTGCGCTTTGCAATTAACCTGGCTTATAGGGGGTTAATCTCCCTTCTTCTGTGTCTTCAATATTCCATTGTCTGTATTCGTTCTTATTTCAAAGTTTTGCCATGAATACTTTGCCCTATAAATAATATTTGTTGAAATGTTAGTATGGCATTTTTTTCATATTTATCAAACTTTTTATATGACCTGTATTTAAATTTAAATTTTCAATATTCGGAGTTTTCTTTTTCACATCCCCACAGTTAAAAATGCTTTTATGTTATTTAGGAAAGTAACTTTGCTTTTAATTTTAAAATAACATATTTATAAAAACATAATTTTAAATATAACTTCTGGACAAAAGGTTCAAATAATAATACCGTGCTGTTTTAAAAATTCAAGACTAAATGGAATAAAAATGGCTGAGGAATTAAATTAAAACTAACGCCCCCATAACAACAGTTCTTTTACAAGTGGGGTCTTAAAAATTCTTAGAAACTCTAAATGTAGTTATTTTCATTGCATTACTGGCGCTAATTAAACAAGTTTAATTTTAAGTGCATTCTGCAATTTTTCGCTTGGCTTGCGAGGCTTTCTTTGCGCTTCTTTTAAGCGCTGGAGTATAAAATCTCCTGCCTGAGCTTTTTATGTTCATGCTCATTAATCTCAACAACACTTTATTGCACTTAATGAATATACAAACAGGGAGTAACCAACATCTGACTGTATTCACACCTACACATTCCACTTAATTGAATTTAACGGTTATTAATAATTAGTATGGTAATATTCCCACATTACGTGTAATCAGGGTAGTAAACAAGCCATTAAAACTTCGATATTTGTTAATTTATCTGTGCAATTTATGATCTCTCTGCGCTAAGCCTCATAAACAAAACTGCAACACTTTATTGTGTTTTACATCAATTATCATAATTCCAATGGGAAGGGGCATATTGCATAATGAGCATTATTAACGGGATGTATGGTTTCATGTTCATTTTCGAGTTTGTTGTTTTAATGTAAAACAATGAAATGCTCTTAAAATGTATACTCGAATTGTAGCCCCCAGGTAAGTATTAACATAAATTATATAAACTTATACAACGTTTCTCGTACTTAAACGATTTCTGATTGTATTACATATTATTGTTAAATTTATACCTGTCGGAATGTAGTGGACATAAATATTATGTTTGCAAAATGTACAATATAAACATTTTGGTTTTGCAATACTGAATAAATTAGAGGGATACGATTTACATAAACAAAATATGCCAATTTCTCGTCAAATATCAACAACTTAAAGTAAACTAAAAGGGAATTTCCCATAAGATAAAATAGTCACGATTAGTTAGATATTTTGTAAATATGGTACAACTACACCATCATTTGTTTTAAGTTAGACAAAAAGCTGTATTCACAGATTTAAAAAATATTTAAAGTTATCTTAATAATTTTCGCGTTGTTTCTACAGGACCTTTTACACAATAATATAAAAGCAACGAAGACGATCCAGTCTTAAAAATAACTAATTTCCAGTCATTAATGTTCATTTTCAACAGTAGAAATATTCTCCAACTAATAATTGATTATTATAGATAGCCCACAGTAAAGAAAAACACCATATATGAAAAAATAGCTACCCAAAAACAATACTAAATACTGAAATTGTTGATTGATTATTTTTGATTAAAGTACTTTAAACAACGAATGTTGTGCCTATTATTATATAAACAGTTTATAACATTGCAGTATAATAATGCATGGTGTCAAAAATTCCTTTTGCTGTACCATTATTGTGTACCTCATTCGAACTAATCAAATTTTTCCCTCGTACAACCAACATTTTATTTAAGAATGCAATGTAATCGGAAGGGACACGCCTGTAATGCTGCGCTGCCAATAGTTCGAATTGCTCTGCAACTGCATGCGGAAGATAACTATAATCGCGTCGAAATATCTCCAGGATCTCCTTTATTTTAATTGAAATAGATAATTCTGGGCGTATCGTATTCGCCTAAATAAATTCAAATGACTTAGAAATAAAACAATAGGATTTAGATTTTCCATGAATACCAAAAGATGTAAAACTGGCTACAAGAACTTTCTCAGAATATTTGTACAATCATCGGGATAACTCCCTGGAATCCAGATCACTATCGATATCTCAAATTCCACAATTGTGTCTTGAAAAGTTAATCGGGAAAACTTCCCAAGCCTTAAAACGACTTAAAATAAGTCAAGAACACGTGCATTTACCATGGGAGCTCAAAACTAATGAATGCCACACGACATATTTACATCGCCATTTCCTAAACCGGAAATATACGAATGGATGACACGAAACTCAAACAAGGCCAAAATTGAATTAACCAAAAGCGTATAGTATGCAATCCAAAATACTATATTGAAAATTAAATATAAAACAAGGCGTAAGGAATCGCACGATACAAAGTATTGAGCTCATAGCTCAACATATCATAAAGTAAACACAGCGTCATTATTGCAGATACAGCTTTAGGTTTAAGTTATGAAAATACAACACTCACAAGAAATTAGGGGCACACAGCCTCAAATAATAACTTAGTCACACAGCTCGATAGATCTAATAGTAAATTAGGATAACAAACTCCCACAAGAAATTGTGACCACACAGACTCATATGACAAGTTCAAAACCAACAACTCGATATATAGTTAGGTACACAAAGCATAATTACTGCGCACAGAGCTCTAATATTAAGTAAAGGAAAAACAGTACCAGGATTAATTAGGGACACACAGCTCAATTCACAATTCAAGTTCAGTATATAATTAGGTACACTCAACACCATTGCTAGGCACACAGCTCTAATATTAAGTTAGAACAACAAAGCTTTCACAATAAATTAGAAGTGCACAGTTCATATAACAACTTGTAGGAATACAGTTCAATATTATTAATTAAATACGCACAATGCCAGTGATCAAACAATTTTATTATTAACTAGAAGGACACAACTGAAATAACAACATCCGTGTACGCAATTATATAGGTATAAATTAGACAGAGTTCAAATATCTTAAAGTAGGCAGCTGACTGTGTATGTGTAATTAGGTACACACACGACGATTACTGCGAACACAGCTTTATTAATCAATTAGAATTAGACAGCTGCCGTAATATTTTTGGAGCATCAGTTCATCTCTCAGTTCAAATAACAACTTGCATGTTTAATTGAGTACGCACACTATCATTAGTGATAAAACAACTTTAATATTAAATTAGGAGCACACAACTTTAAATATATTAAGAGAACACAACTTTCACAATAAATTAAGTGCACACACAGCTCAGCTGCAAACCGAGCACGCTACACAGTTAAAAATCACACAGCTTCATATTTAAGTAGGTAGCACACAAGTCTTACTGACACACAGCTCTAATAATAACAGGATCATTGAACATATATAAGTACATAAGTCTTGCCATAAATTAAGAAACAGTTTCCAAGCATACACCGCCTTCCTTCGACGACCATCTAATGGCGACCATTGTAATATGTAATAACTTATTAGTTATTAGTTACAAGTAACTTTTTGGAAATAGCATCTTACACATTATACGAAAATACGTCATAAACAAATCTTTATAATTCTGTCACCTATATAGCAATAAGAAATAATTATAAATACATTACTTATTAACTTTATTACTTTATTAAACTGAGTTTTTAAAAGTTAATACTTAAATATGATTGTTTTGATTTGTGGTACAGTTTTAGAGGATCATCCATCCTGTACTTTATTAGTATTTAGAATACAAATCATTAAATTTAAACCGTTATCTTTTATTCAAGATAAAAGTATATTTTCTATCTATTCTAATGATATGAATTATTTTATACACATTTATAATATAAAACAATGCGTTAATAGTAGTCACTGCACACATTCCATAAATATTTGCATTCATAATTAATCTCCAATAATTGTATTTACAGCTCTCACAACCTAAAGCTATTTTAATTAAATACCTCCCCAGAACGCAGAATAACTGAGATATTAAATTATTGTTTTAATGAAAACTTTTTCGCGCTCACCTCTGAGTCGAGAATTAATATTTAGAGCTCTAACTTGGGCGCTTGGCTACTCTTTTTGTTCACATTCGCTGTAATCCATTCGCATGAAACTGCAGTACGTGTAAGCGATTCTTTTTGTTTTTGTGATCCTATGGAGGTTGAGAACTGCAGAAGTTTAACGTATAATATAAATTTGAACCTGCAGCTGCAATATGCTTCATGTTGAAGGCAAATAAAATTAAAGGTAACATCAAGAGGCTTCTGGATGAGCGCATAACAGCAAATCACCAATACAAACTACGACCCAATGTTGACGACATCCTAATACATCGATTTTCAAAATAGCATACGCAATTTGTAATGCCATTCACGAGAATATTTACTTATGTACTACCAACATTTGCATTTTATGATGTGTATCGTATATTCCAAGTCCACTAAAATCGTCTCTCACCGATATGGTTAGTTTTATCAGCAGTGCCATATCCTCATTTCATATTCATACAAGAAAGTCATTCAAGGGCGCATTTTCTTTTGTGATTTTGTACAAATGCCCTTTTTTGTTCGCTTTTGTTTCTGTGTTCGGTTTACAGTAAAGAAAGGGCAACTTAAATACCGCTATTCCGACCCTTGTCATCAAATAAGGGATGATTGACCCTCAGTAAAACGTCTCTTTGGACTCATCAAAATCACTGCTATGGTCGGCGCACCCTCCTTTTTCTTAGTTCCCTAGTTTTTGTACTATAGATCTAAATTTTATTTTCATCCCATTTTCAGTTACTGCAAATGTGTCAGTTTTACCACATATCTCCCAGGGGCAATAAATTATATCGATGTTTCAATAGATGGTAACATTGTGGCTAATGCAAGTTCAACCGAAAAATGTGTCTATGTCACAGGTCACTGTTAAATTGTGCTAATTTGTGCTGTGTTTACTTCAGTATTATGTAAAAAGTGTAGAATCAACTGTTCACATTTTGATAAACTTAATTGTAAGAGAAACTTGATTTTCTACTATCTAGCACTGTCTACTTTATGTCATATTACATGAAACAGTAGTAGTTAATTTTAATATTAAATTTTAAACTACATACGCTGTGCTGATATACAGCGTGATTTTCCTAAGATGAATTAACTTGATAGTTCTGTTATTTGGAGTAATAGAAAAATAATGCTTGGACAGATAGTAACAGATTTGTACCACACGTTAATAAGAGGCGTTCCGAATATCTAAAAGAATGTAAATTTGGACGGACAGTTCAAATTAAGTCCATATTAACCTAACATTTAACATGAGACAAAAGTAAATGTAATTGACAGCACATAATAGGAAAACAAAGTTTTGCTGATGCTATCTTCCCAGATACTTTTAATTGATATGTTTTACATTTAAAAATTAGTTTCCATCAACCTTTATCGATTAGTTCCATTTAATCAGAGTTTAAAATTCAAAGAATCTTATTCGCGCACTACCACTATTATGCGTTACAATGTGATGACGCAATGGGCATGATGTGTTATCTGTGATGTGAGTTTATTATTTGCTTAAGGGAGCAGCGTGGCGAATAAATGCGAGTAATGTCAAACAGTGTGCAAAGTTAGGTAACGATGCGCGCGGTCACCACTGGGATGGGTAACCGAAACACGTTGCTAACGTGGTGTCTCGGAGCGCACCGTCGCGACCAAGGGAGACCGACGCGTCGGTCTCCCTTGGTTAGTGTGCTACGTCATGAAATGAAATTTTATTTATGTATTTGTAATAAAACGATGGGTGCTTTAAGCACTATTTATTCTGTAAAATTTTAGTTATTAACTAAACGATGCCTCTAAGTTAACGGGAAGCTTATAGAATCGTATTTTATTTACGTAGAACATTATCTTCTAAGCGTTTTCACTTTCTAATTGGGTAGATGCAAACTCTATAAAGTATAAACGGTTATCTATGATTTGGTTCAATCCGATATAGGAATTGTAAATATACTGATCCAGACAAATCGGACACCTACGTAAGTATTGCCACACTAATTTTTTTAGAAAATGATCAAATAAAAGTTCCATCACTTTATCTACAGATTTGACAAAAACCATAGATAAGGGATAATTTATTAATTTGTATCAGCTTGAATAAGGTACTTGATATCAAACAAACAAAAATACTATTTTTTTAACGATATGGTTTACCGCAGACATTTTTGTTAGTAATAACTTACAAGTTCTATGGGAAAATAGATAATGCAGTTTTAATAATACTTTACAATGAATAACTAGACAATTAGTACATAAAAGCGATAATCGATATGAGTGTATATTTGATAACAAAGCTAATCGAAAATATGGATAATATAGTATCAATAACCAATACAATACTATTATTCACATTTAAAAATCTTTATCGATTTTATGAAAAATGTTCTTTAGTGCTAATGTCTAGATGTAAGTTACGTATTTTGTAAATATGCGTAGCTAATCTAGAAATGTATATTCTCGATCATTTTCCACATTTAATTAAATATTAGTGAATTTAAATAAAAAAATTGAGTCTAAAGTTTCTGAATTGTATTTCTTAATTTTTGAAACGATATGGCTATCCGCAAACACGTTTGTTACCAATAACTGACAAGTTTGATGAGAAAATAAGTAATGGAGCTTTAAGAGTATGTTGTTTAAATTGAATAACTGGATATCTTTATAATAATATTTTTGATACTGATTTTTATGTGCATTACTGGTAGATTACAAACAATTAATAAAATAGGGATAATTGATAAAGATGGATAATTGCTACTGTAAATAATCGATAAAATACGATATTATCTACATGTTTTAAATCATTATATTAATATATTGATTCTATGAAAGATTTTCATGAGTTCTAGCGTCCAAATGTAAGTGACATACTTTGTAAATACGCGTAGCTAATCTAGTAATGCTTGTTTTCGATTAAGATCACGTTTTTTTTTAGTATGACCAGAAGGAATTGAATACTCAATAATCTAAATTTTATTAGAGCTAATTGCCAAATTTACGTTTAAAACTGTACTGGACCTATACATATAAAACATGCGAAATGCTTGTTCTTCCTCTGTGTATAGGCTAATATCCTGTTAATTACCTACAATGGAGTAGGTTATATGAGCCCTCTTTGCATGAATATCGGGCAGGAGGCTAACCTAACTCGCTAAACAGAGAGGAGAAGTTCCACTACATGGTTTACGGTTGTCAAAGATGTTCGTATAACAACCGGGACCGACGGCTTTACGTGCCCCCCCGAAGAACGCCCGATTGCATATGCCACTATATTGGTCCACCCATTTGAGTATAGCCCAACGCGGATTCTTCTGCACGACGAACACCGCTTGACCGGCGTCCGCAGTGCTCCGCTATGCAATCGTAGAAAATACGTCTTCATTAATGGTCCCGCACAGTTCAAGCGTCGTATTATTATTGTCATATCAGTATTACTTCCTTAGACTGATAGTTTTCACCAAATCCCGCTGCAGTTGGTTCTCACGTATTTTAGTGTACTCCATACCAACAGAAAGTACTGAAAGATTAAATTTTCATATTGTTTGGTGCTGTCAAACGATTCCGAGTCTAGAATCGGAATCCGATTCTAGAATAGTGAATCGAAATCCGATTCGAGAATCGAAATCCGATTCGAGAATCGAGAATCGAAATCCGATTCGCCAAAACAGCTTAAGCAATTTTTTATTTGTTACGAACATAAATAAAAAATAAATTCAAAAGTGTTGATTATACTTTTCAGATGCTACTACCAACTATGTAATACATATATGTATTTTCGAAGATTCTAAAATCGTAAAGTAAATACCAATTATAAGTTCGAAGACTTTCATAATTCTGAAATTAGAAGAGTAATCTCACTTTTCCTATCAATATATTTTTCAATTCTAAAGATGTGAATTTGGAAACTATTTTCAATCCTGGAATCGCAAACCATTCTTGTTTGAAGAGAAGACATTAGAATTGGGAAACTATTTTAGATTCTACAACCGAAAAACAATTTTTGATTCTAGAATCGAGAATCTAAATCCGATTCTAGAATCGAGAATCGAAATCCGATTCTGGAATCGAGAATCGAAAGTCGATTCTAGAATCGAAAATCGAAATCCGATTCTAGAATCGAGAATCGAAATCGGATTCTAGAATCGAGAATCGAAATCCGATTCTAGAATCGAGAACCGATTCTTGTGGAATCGATTACTTTCAGAATCGGGAATCGATTCTTCAAAATTTCCGATTCTTGACAGCACTAATGTTGTTGTTAGATACGATTTTTTGAGACCAACAACGTGCTTTCTTCATTTCCATATCAGATTTTTTAATTCATGACACTTCATAGAGAGAATATTTTAGAATTATGCTATTTGGAGATTCATCTTCTAAAATGCGCTACCCTCGAAATGTTGATATTTATATAAATCTCGTTCGGGACAATCCTATTCAAACTGGCATCATATGTATTTCATCCTTTAAAATACAGCTTCAGCTACATATATAAGAGGTCACTGTAATATATCGTAGAGGGTGTCCTACTGAATGTAAAAACGATAGCGGAAATGGATATATATATATATATACCTATATATATACAATATTCATAATATATATTGTATATAAACATACAGGGTGTTCCATAAGATCTCAGAGAACAACATCATCAATATAATGGTATAATGCAGCAATATAGAGGGTGTTTCAATAATAAAATAGAAACAATTACAGGAATATAAATATCTAAAAGAATACAGAAGAATTAATTTTTATCCTACAGGGAAATATTATTTTGTTAAGTATATATTTTACATCGTGCCGTGGCGTATTTATTTTCTTTTACACAAAAGACGATTGTTACGTCTCTATTAGTGGAAAAATGAAACTTTTAAATAAAACGTGGAGAGTATCCTAAGGATTCAGCTAGTTTATTGTTAAACGTTGTTCTATTTTCAGAAGTAAATATTACATAATTTATTATCCATTAATAATTCGTTGTTTTGAGATACTTTCTCTGCGGTGAAGAAAATTTGATAAAAGCAGATTTTTGTAAATGAATCGTAAATGTATATTATTTATGTAAGCTAATATAAAATTCCTAAAAGCTTTCTAGGGCATTTTAAAATATTTCAACAGAAAGAGCTTGTTCGTGTATTTAACTTAATTTTTTAATTTTTTGTACTTTTGTAGAAATTTAACACGGAATATTTTGTTTTTCATAAAAGGGAAAAAAGAGCGACTATTTGAAATCCACAAAGAAACGAGTCTTGTTTAGTTTACAAATTGGGTTTGTAGAATACGAAAAAAAAAGAATGAGACAGCCAAAGAATCGTTTATATTTTCTCTTTCAAGTTGCTCATCCCTTGTATTCCGTTATTTCTTTTGAAGTAGAAAAACAACGCTCAAACATACTTTAAAAAGTTTATCTGGACTCGAGAAGCACATAAATATATAAAAAGTACCAGCAGTAGAAATTCTGCAGAATAAATTCGAAGTGACGGGCAGCCAAACCGGCCGACTCTTAAAGCTCGTGGGAGTTGGAAACAAATAAAACCAAACAAGAGTAGAGTTGCTCGTATAATACGTTATAAAAAATGAACAATATAAAGGCTTTTAAGACGTTCAGGAATAAAGCGAAACGCGACTCTTACTAAATTTATTTAAAATATCACTTTTCACATGAAACCTATGAACGTTAAAGCAATTTCTACAAGCGTGTCCAGGCTATGGACGTAAAGTCGATGAGATCCAGTACGATTGGAATTGGCAGAACAAAGGACAATATAAGAGGATAGATAAACACTTCGTAAAGAAGGAAATAAAGAGCCAAGCTCAGTGAGGAGCGTAATTCAAACAGTAATAAACCTGAATGAGGAGATACCACTGTAAGTTGTTCAGGAAACGTTTAATATTTCCCTTTTCCACAAACTATAGCATTTCAACTTTACAACTTTAATACAATTTATATATTTTAGTAGGTTATCAAATTCGTAATGGTTAACCAATTTCGTTTAAGAATACAATTAATGATAATCTATACACTCTCCATGTCTTATGTCTTAATAATGAATGGCGAGGTACTATACCCCATGAAGGAGTTTGGCCTGGAAGGAGTA
Organism: Limonius californicus; assembly: GCA_014611495.1. NCBI lineage: Eukaryota > Metazoa > Arthropoda > Insecta > Coleoptera > Elateridae > Limonius > Limonius californicus. The sequence goes on from JABXWE010005261.1 coordinate 15,470, forward strand.
AGGTCATGCATGCTCTTACACCCGGTTATACCGTGCCAAATTTATGACACGCGGCGATGTGATGGGCATCACGCAATAGACAACCGCAATACTACCCTTTGTTCATTCGAACGCAGGTAAAGCGACTGGGGAGACCGCTTCGGAGTCTTGTGCTCTAACCATTGGACCACGCTGGCGCAGATTTAATAATTATCTGACATAAATCAAAGATAAATCACAAACTGCAAACATGCAGATAACTATGTGATCGCATTTTTGATTTAAGAAATCATTTCTTGCGCATTTGCTATTTATATTTTAGTACTATCAAACGATTCCGAATGTATAATCGGAATCGATTTTTGGGCGCAAAAATCGCCTCTTTAGAATCTCTTCGAAGCATTTTCCGAGTCTCGAATAGGAAATTGCTCTCTGAAATCAAATTTGATGCTAGCTTTTGGGCATCACGTTTCGAACTAGAAGAGATTTTAATGATACTATAAAGTTTACACCACTGTTCTAATTTTTTAAATTCAAATTTCACAGGACTATGGAATCGATTATTTAGCCGCAAGAATCGGTGTCGTTGCGTCTCTAGAATCTCTTTTGGATTCGATCGAGAAGTTTCATTGTTCTAATTTTTCAAATTCAAATCTCAAAGGACTATCGAATCGATTATTTAGGCGCAAGAATCAGTGCCGTGGCGTCTCTAGAATCTCTTTTGGATTCGAGCGAGAAGTTTCATTGTTCTAATTTTTCAAATTCAAATCTCAAAGGACTATGGAATCGATTATTTAGCCGCAAGAATCGGTGCCGTGGCGTCTTTAGAATCTCTTTTGGATTCGATCGAGAAGTTTCATTGTTCTAATTTTTCAAATTCAAATCTCAAAGGACTATGGAATCGATTATTTAGCCGCAAGAATCGGTGCCGTGGCGTCTCTAGAATCTTTTTTGGATTCGAACGAGAAGTTTCATTGTTCTAATTTTTCAAATTCAAATCTCAAAGGACTATGGAATCGATTATTTAGCCGCAAGAATCGGTGCCGTGGCGTCTCTAGAATCTCTTTTGGATTCGATCGAGAAGTTTCATTGTTCTAATTTTTCAAATTCAAATCTCAAAGCACTATGGAATCGATTATTTAGCCGCAAGAATCGGTGCCGTGGCGTCTCTAGAATCTCTTTTGGATTCGATCGAGAAGGTTCATTGTTCTAATTTTTCAAATTCAAATCTCAAAGGACTATGGAATCGATTATTTAGCCGCAAGAATCGGTGCCGTGGCGTCTCTAGAAATCTTTTTTGGATTCGATCGAGAAGTTTCATTGTTCTAATTTTTCAAATTCAAATTTCAAAAGGACTAAGGAATCGATTATTTAGCCAAAAGAATCGGTGCCGTGGCGTCTCTAGATTCTCTTTTGGATTCGATCGAGAAGTTTCATTGTTCTAATTTTTCAAATTCAAATCTCAAAGGACTGTCGAACCGATTATTTAGGCGCAAAAATCGGTGCCGTGGCGTCTCTAGAATCTCTTTTGAATTCGCTCGAGAAGTTTCATTGTTCTAATTTTTCAAATTCAAATCTCAAAGGACTATGGAATCGATTATTTAGCCGCAAGAATCGGTGCCGTGGCGTCTCTAGAATCTCTTGGATTCGATCGAGAAGTTTCATTGTTCTAATTTTTCAAATTCAAATCTCAAAGCACTATGGAATCGATTATTTAGCCGCAAGAATCAGTGCCGTGGCGTCTCTAGAATCTCTTTTGGATTCGATCGGGAAGGTTCATTGTTCTAATTTTTCAAATTCAAATCTCAAAGGACTATGGAATCGATTATTTAGCCGCAAGAATCGGTGCCGTGGCGTCTCTAGAAATCTTTTTTGGATTCGATCGAGAAGTTTCATTGTTCTAATTTTTCAAATTCAAATTTCAAAAGGACTAAGGAATCGATTATTTAGCCAAAAGAATCGGTGCCGTGGCGTCTCTAGATTCTCTTTTGGATTCGATCGAGAAGTTTCATTGTTCTAATTTTTCAAATTCAAATCTCAAAGGACTGTCGAACCGATTATTTAGGCGCAAAAATCGGTGCCGTGGCGTCTCTAGAATCTCTTTTGAATTCGCTCGAGAAGTTTCATTGTTCTAATTTTTCAAATTCAAATCTCAAAGGACTATGGAATCGATTATTTAGCCGCAAGAATCGGTGCCGTGGCGTCTCTAGAATCTCTTGGATTCGATCGAGAAGTTTCATTGTTCTAATTTTTCAAATTCAAATCTCAAAGCACTATGGAATCGATTATTTAGCCGCAAGAATCAGTGCCGTGGCGTCTCTAGAATCTCTTTTGGATTCGATCGGGAAGGTTCATTGTTCTAATTTTTCAAATTCAAATCTCAAAGGACTATGGAATCGATTATTTAGCCGCAAGAATCGGTGCCGTGGCGTCTCTAGAAATCTTTTTTGGATTCGATCGAGAAGTTTCATTGTTCTAATTTTTCAAATTCAAATTTCAAAGGACTATGGAATCGATTATTTAGCTGCAAAAATCGGTGCCGTGGCATCTCTAGAATCTCTTGGATTCAATCGAGAAGTTTCATTGTTCTATTTTTTCAAATTCAAATCTCAAAGGACTATCGAATCGATTATTTAGGCGCAAAAATCGGTGCCGTGGCGTCTCTAGAATCTCTTTTGGATTCCATCGAGAAGTTTCATTGTTCTAATTTTTCAAATTCAAATCTCAAAGGACTATGGAATCGATGATTTAGCCGTAAGAATCGGTTCCGTGGCGTCTCTAGAATCTCTTTTGGATTCGATCGAGAAGTTTTTTCCCATTCTAGAATCGGAAATTGCTTTCGGAAATTTGATTTGAAGGCTAGAATGGAGAACCACATTTGGAATTCAAACTAGTAGAACTGCTAATGTGACTATAAAGTTTACACCATGCCGACAAAGTTCCAATTCGATCCGAGTATAGGATCGGAATCGTCATTTTAAGCGCAAGTATCGGTGCTGTAGCTCTTTAGAATCTCTTTTGAATCAGTCGAGATGCGTTTTTGGATTCTAGAATCGTAAATTGCTTTCTGAAATCAGATTTTATGCTATAATTGGGAATCACATTTCGAATTCCAACTGGAAGAGATTGTTATGGCACTATAAAGATTATACTGCGTCGAGGAAGTACGAATTGTTTAGCTGCGTAAATCCAAGGCAGATCCCAAAGTACGAACAGTTAGATGTGTGAGTGCATTTTTGATTTAGAAAGTCGTGTGTTGTGCATTTGCTAATTATATGTTAGTTCTATTAAATGACTCCGATTCTAGAATCGGAAATTTCTGAAATAATATTTGATGCTAGAATTGGAATCACTTCGAAATTCTAATTTTCTTAAACTTATCTCAAAGTCTAAGCTTTTAGATGTATGACTACATTTTGATTTATGAAATCATGTGTTGGTACTATTAAACGATTCCGAGTCTAGAATCGAAATCGATTTTTTAGGTGCAATTGTCGATGCAGTAGCGTCTTTAGAATATCTTTTCGTTTCGATCGCGAAGCCTTTTCCCTTTCTAGAATCGGAAATTGCATTTCTGAAATCATATTTAAAGCTAGAGTTGGGGATTACATTTCGAATTCAAACTAGATAAAATTTTAATGATACTATAAAGTTTACACCCTGCCGACAAAATTCTAATTTTCTCAGACACATCTCAAAGTATAACCATTTAGATGTATGACTACATTTTGATTTATGAAATCATGTGCAGCGCCTTTCCTATATCTATTTTAGTACTATTAAACGATTCCGAGTCTAGAATCAAAATCGATTTTTTAGGTGCAAGTGTCGATGCAGTAGCGTCTTTAGAATATCTTTTCGATTCGATCGCGAAGCTTTTTTCCATTCTAGAACTGGAAATTACTTTCTGAAATCAGATTTGAAGCTAGAGTTGGGTTCACATTTCGAATTCAAACTATGAATTCGAAATGTGATACTCGCAAAAATCGATACAGTAGTGTCTTTAGAATTTCATTTCGATTCTATCGAGAAGCCTTTTCTCATTCTTGTATTTTTCTGGTTCATTATGTAAAAATTAATTGTTTGTGTCTATATATAAGTTAATTTCTTTCGAAAATATTTAGATGAGCAAATGTATTTGCTTCTAGTAATAGTAAAGGCATTAATAATGATCAAAAAACGATTCTAAAATTGGATTCTCGATTCTAGAATCGAATTTTAATTCGGGATTTTAGAACTGAAAAACGGCTGCCAATTCTGATTTCGGTTGCGATTCCTGAATATAAAATCAGATTTCAATTCTCACATCAACAGCCGTAAAACGATTCTCGATTTAGGAATTGCATTTAGATTCTCAAAATCAAGATTTAAGAAATTTCCAATTCTTAACCATCTTTTATTGTTCGTCTTCTGAAATTGAAAATTAAATGCAATTGAATTCCTTTGACAAGCTGAATAATGCGTCATAAATATTTAAACTAGAAACATTTCTGCAATCTTCCTCATATATTAATGCTAATGGAAAACTTGAAAAAAACAGAAGAAATTGAGGAAGTAGTTAGACCATATTTAATAATTTCAACAGTTTCAAAACTGTTGTTATTAAGAAAACTATATTTACTTATTAAATAATATTAATTCCTAACAATTACTGCAAGAAACAATTTATATATAGAGGATATAGTTTGTAATACTATTTTACCTATACCATAGGTAAATCAATAATAAACAAATTATTCAACAGTACCTTATATTTTATCATAGTGCAAATATATATTAGAACTGTAGTTAAATCTATGTATTTTGCAGTTTTATAATAACATAGGAGAAACGGCCGTGGGTTAGAGGTTTGCGCGTTAGACTGCTACGCTGAAGGTCCTGGGTTCAATTCCCAGTACCGGAAGATCGGATTTTTAACGGCCGTTCTCCCTCGCAAGGCAATGGCAAACCAGCGAGGTATTCTGCCGTGTAAATTTTCTCTGGAGTAGAAATGTTTACACTTCCCGTGGTTCGGAGCCCACGTTAAGCAGTAGGTCTTGTATGTCTCTAGCACTCTAAGCGCACAACACAGGCATAGGAGAGAAGATCGCTGCGTCTCGTAATAGATTTCACTCGAATAAGAATGAGGTAGAAAAATAATGATATTGAAAATATTACAGATTACCGCCATAGAAAAGAATTTTATTTAAATGAAACTTAAGTATTACTAATGTTATTTTTATTAAACAATTATCTTAATCAATTCATTTATGAATATTTATGTGATAAACACTTTTCTGATAATATTTATGAATATACTTGTTTTTATGACTGGTGTGGTTCGGTGGTAAGAGAGTCAGGCTTTGAATGTAACAGTCCAAACACTTCCCAGTTCGAATTACTCCGGGGGCAGAAAAATTTTCTAATTCTCTGGTTGGTCGGTGCTGGGTCGCGGTCTCCTTTTGTCATTTTGGGATCAAATTAATGGAACTCCCCGTGTTACGGTCGCACTAGAGGAGTAACAAGGCTCCATATGTATACACCATCCATGAGGCAGGTTAAGTATGGTTACGCATCCGCGCGGTAACCCGCAGAGTCGGACCCTGTTGTGCATTGAACAAACTAGCTTAGCCTTGCTTCATACCAGAGCGATGGTCCTATAAGGCCTGTGAAAGCTCCATAATGATAAATACTTGTTTCTGTGTTCATTATTGGATTGTTTTCTGTAATTACATCTTAATTTCTTCTCATTGAATTGTTCGTTAATATTCACGTTTTACTGCTGATCCCACCGTTGCTAAAGCCGTATTGGGAAATTTGTGTGACGGGTTGCAGTACAAATTTTTTATTTTAATCGTTTGGCAGTGTCTAGAGCTCGACTCTGCTCAGAAAATGTACATTCTACCTTTTAAACTATCCCGGAATAATTTAGCCTTATACAGTTCAATGAATTGATTGATATTTATGGTGTTTTAGTATACATTGTATGTAGTTTAATTTAGATACTTTTGTCTGTTCAGCCAGGGCTTTAATTTTTTCTAGTGTAAATCTGAAGATTTTTTCTTTTAATCATTTAGGTGATATTGTAATATATTCAAAGTTTGGTATCTTCTTTTTTCTTTGGTGTTTCGACCGTGTATTCTTTCATTAATTTCAAAATGGAGTTCAAACATAGTTTTCCTTTGGGCATTAAGAAGAAACTATTTTAAATTTTTACCCGTTTTTAATATGTTGTAGATTGTCTGATAGATATCAATAAAACCTGAAAGTGAAACCCAAGAACTTTCGAAACACTTTATATCATAATGTAATGCTCTCATGAAGATTTGATCAAATTTCTTCAGTTAAATGTAATCACTTGCGCCAGCTAAAACTAAACACCGGCTTATCTAAGTGTAGTCTAGCTGTAATCCCAACGCCAAATTAAAAGATGTCCGCATAATTTTCCAGGTATATTTAATAATATAAAAGTAAACAGTTTTGTTTGCTCCTCCTTGGGAAAGGAGGTATTCCAGATACACGAAAGGAGTACAGTCAGAGACAATGCCGCCATAATTGGCCTTCTTGTTAGGAAGTTTCCGGAAAAATTAGTGTATCCGGAAGCGCTTTTCCGTTAGCCTTCGAGCTTAATAAGTTTATTTCGAAATTCTTTGGTAGAATTGCTTAATCTCTCCCCGAACGGCAGTTAAAGCGGAAATATATAATGCGCCGGGAAAAAGTTGAAAAAACATAATTAGAGTAACAAGTTTGCGGGTATTTAACCCATGGGAGTCCACCCTTTGATAGTATTTTAACCTGTGCCATATTTCCCAACTTCATAAATATTAATTACTACCCCTCTTTGTCGTAAAACGATTGTAGGCCGGGTCGATTCCTAACTTTGTTGCGGCAGTAGCCGGCACTCTTTAAGTTGGCTTTGCTAGCATCAATTTTGATATGCACAATGTTTAATGTAAATTCAATTTTGAATATCAAGATCAAAAGATTTCCAGTATGATGATATAAATTTAATATTCTATAAAATGCAGGGAAATTTACATTTTAACATCCCCTAAATATTTAACAACACATCCAGCAGCCGGTTATTTCCAAATCAAAACCCCGTGGAAGGATTACTTTATATAAAATTTTCACTAACAGTGACTAAGAGCTTGCGTTAACTACTAGCTTCGTATTTGCATCTAAATTAATAAAATTATCCGAATAACAAACTGCTATATTAAGCTCACATTTGCATATTTTAATTCAGTTGTAAATGGAACTTTCTCATCTTTGTGTTTATGATAAACATGTACAAATAATGCAAAATTAAAGGAAAAATTTTGATTTGCTATAATGTTTCAAGCGAAGGTTTTGTTGATTTAGTTTGACAATTTGTATTCATCTCTAATATTGAAATGCTAGTTATGTTTGTAAAAAATAGTGTTTCCAAGTATTTATGAAAAATTGATACCATTTAGCTGGCTGCCTGTGTGTTAGCTTTAAGCAGCTGATATGTTGAGACACATTTTCCAGCAAGATAGTAATAGGATATTAAATCATACAGTCACGTACTGGTAATATTTGTGCCGTAATTATAATCATTGCTGTTACTTTGGTAAAATATGTAAATGTGTTTTGATCATTTGTTGCAGAGTACAAAAATATCACATAATTATAATGAAATAACTTTATCATTATATAAGAAGAAACAATTTGTTTTATAAAATATTATGTTAAATACAATGTTGATGAGCATAGATGCTATTAAAATAGCTTTAAAAAAACACTGATAAGAATAAACTTTATTATTGGTTATAAATTAACATTTAGGCTCCATTTAACATCGATAGGAAGTTATTTTTCTGGATTTTGTATAAAAGCAGGCTTATAAACTGTTTTACGCGTCCTGCAACACGCTGTATAATTGCAAACTCATATTTTTAAAGAATATACATTTATGGTTATCTGTGATTTAATTCTAACTGAATTTCCGATTTTACCATGCATTTAAAATTTCTTTAGCTTATTCTTATTGTTAAGTCTTGACATTCCTAACTTACACATTATCGATTAATCGTTAAATTACTTTCAAGTACCCAGTCTGTACTAAGTAGAATACATTTCTGTATAGTAAACTCTAGTGGAAGTAAAAGTGACAATTTTGCCAGGATTTTCTCATATTTTAAACAGTCTAGGCCTCTATATCTATTGGTATCAAAGTATCAACGTCCTAAGATCAACAAATTACGGAATCATGAGCAAATGTGTATAATGTGTAAATTTCCATTCGTAAAATAATTACTTGTCAAAGTAAGTACTTCAGTAACACAGTCTATTCCTGGGTTTACATAGAAAAACTCACCTAACTCTTTACTTTATACGAGTGTTTCAAGATTCTTTTGAACATGTACAAATAACCATATGTTCCACACTTAATATTATAGCCGAGATATTACAATGTTAATGGATTTCAATAGTGTAATACGAATTGACCTGTTCATTGGCCACCACGATCACCCGATCTAACACTTCTCAACTATTTTGTGGGAGGTTAGATGAAGTCTTTACTTTATTATACTTCCATACAAAAACAACTATGGGATCGCACCATGGAAGCTGCTGCAACTATCAAAAATAGTCCTGATGCTATAAGACTTGCCAAACAAGCGTGATTCTTCCTGTTGAATGTTGCATTTGACTAGTTTACTGTTACCTATGTATTTTTATCCCTGAATATATCGGTAACGAATAAGTATAAAACAGGGTGGTTCAGCATTTATTGTCCCTGATATAGAAGCAAATAACTTAGACATTTGAAACAACTTTATTTCTCAATATAATCCCCTAAAAGTTTAAAACACTTAGTCTAACGGCGATGCAGACCTTGAATGCCTTTAGAAAAAAGCGCGTTGTCCTGCACTACAAATCACTCATTCACAGTAGCCCACATCTTCATCGTCCGAAAAATGAGTTCCCGAAGATGTTTTTTTTTAATTTGGGGAACAGGTGAAAGTCACTGGGGGCTAGATTTGTGGAATATGGGGGTTGTACTAAAATTTTAAATCCAGCAGTGTGCATAGCAGCCATAGAAACACAGCTCTTGTGAACGGGAGCGTTGCCATGGTGGAACAAAACGCCTTGTTTCAATTTTCCATGCCTCTTGTGCTTTATAGCCTCGCGAATTTTTTGTGTGAGTCTTATGTAATAGCCCCTGTGTGAACTTCCTCAGAATCCCAGAACACTGTTGCCACTATCTTTCCGGCCGATGAAGTCACACAGACCTTTCATTGAGGCGAGGAAGCAGGATACCGCTATTGCATACTCTGCCGTTTTGCGGGGTATAAGGAGCATTCACGTCGTAAATGTTAGGACTTCTATCATTAACTGTATTGTATTTCCCGCTAAGAACGATCCCTCGTCCACAAAACCACGAACAATATTTTTTTGATTTATTTTCAGCCTGCATTAATTAGAAAATTTTAGTTAGTTAGTTTAGTTTCCCCAAGTAAACTTTCCATGTTTTAAGGTTTATAAATTAAATAACGGACTAGTTTCTGGAAATTTTCTGACTTTCGAGTTGCTATTTCACCGGTAATTTGCTTGTTTAGTAGGTACCAAACCACAATGTAGTTTAGATAATCCAATAATTTTTGAATTTTTTCCAGCAGTGTGCATAGCAGCCATAGAAACACAGCTCTTGTGAACGGGAGCGTTGCCATGGTGGAACAAAACGCCGTGTTTCAATTTTCCATGCCTCTTGTGCTTTATAGCCTCGCGAATTTTTATGTGAGTCTTATGTAATAGCCCCTGTGTGAACTTCCTCAGAATCCCAGAACACTGTTGCCACTATCTTTCCGGCCGATGAAGTCACACAGACCTTTCATTGAGGCGAGGAAGCAGGATACCGCTATTGCATACTCTGCCGTTTTGACTCTGAATCAAAGTGATGAGCTCAGGTTTCATGCAAATCAGTTTCCATTAATTACAAATTGCTTGCAGCAGTGAGAAACCACTATGCGCAGATTTTTTTCAGAGCCAAGTCTTCGTGCAACATTTTCTCAACAGTTGCAACAGTAAAGGGCTGAATACAGGGTGATTCAAAATGCGTGGTCCAAACGGTAAGGTGTAATTGGTGATGTTAAAATAAGTAAAAAATGCCAATAAACTCATGTCCGATTCACAATTGTTTTCTGGTTATAACAACGTTTTTATTTTTAATACCCAACATATAGAATTACAAGAAAAATTAAAAATAATCAGAAATGTTCAAAATGTCCACCATGTACTTGTATACAAAGTTGACAACGCCGACGCAGGGGATCTCATCTAAGCAGTCTAAAACATGGCACCCTTAACATTCCTCAACAGCTTCATTTATTCTATTAACTAAGTCATCCCTTTTTTGCATTTCCGTCGCATAAATTTTTTCCTTTATGCACCCACAAGTAAAAATCTAGTGGAGTAATATCAGGCGAATGAGACGACCATGTTGCTGGACCTCATCCAATCCAGCGTTGTGGGAAGTTATGATTTAGCCAATCTCTAACCTGCCGTGAATTGTGCAACGTGCCCCGTCATGCTTGTCCCACATTGATCTTCGCACATCAAGAAGCACATCTTCTAATAGTTCCGGCAAGGTATTATCTAAGAAGTCTAAAACATGGCACCATTAAACCGATATGGTAATACATAAGGTCCGATAACATGATCGCCTGCAATACCAGCCCAAAAGTTAACACTGAAGCGTTGTTGAAAAGCAGTTGTGAATGTAGAACGAGGATTTCTGAAATCCCAGTGATGCATATTATGCCAGTTGTTGATACCATTCCGTTTGAATTGCGATTCATACGTCCAAAGAATTTGACTTACAAATTCTGGATGGTTTGCGGTAGTATCTACCAACCATTGACAAAACTGTAGGCGCCTCAAATTACTACTGTCGTGTAGATTTTGTACGTGTTGTATATGGTAGGGATATAAGTTGTTTCTGTTTAATGTACGCCAAACTGTCGCCTGGGTTATACCTAATTGCCTAGAAATTCTTCTAGTACTCGTCGATGGGTTTTACTGGACTGCGTCAATAATGTGAGCATTATTGTCCACGATATTTCCTGCAACATGATGAGGTGGTCTAACCATACCTGTTTCACACAAATTTGCGTGCAATCGTCGGTGAGGATACCTACTCCGATATTCTACCACAGCTGCACGAACATTCCCATTGCAATAGCCATGTACAAAATGCATTTCTGCATATTCACGTGCAGGAAAAGACTCCATCATTACCACACTTAGAAAACAACAATAATTCTTGAAACACCTTCTGTTATAACAAATTAGCATTTGTTTGACTTATTTCCTATTATGACTTTATTTAACAGAACAATAAGAAAAACATAGAAATCCTCTGTAACTAGATAACGGTTGGAAATAAGACATGAATTTATTAACATTTTTTGCTTCGTCTAGCATCCCACATCACGCCTTTAAGTTTAGACCACACCTTTTGAATCACCCTGTATTTCAGCAATATATTTGACTGTAATTCTCCGAACACTCAGTATCATATCATGGACCAAATCAATATTTTCTTGAGGGACAACAATTTTTGGTGGTCCAGCATCTGGTGCATGTTGGCACGACTTACTTCCTAATCTGAAATACTGGCACCTATTTTTAATTATTGGATATGACGGGGTAGAATCACTCAACACTCTGGACTTCTCATTATAAATTTCCTGCGGTGATAAACTCTTCTTAAGAAGGTACATTATCACAGCCCATGTCTCAATTCAACAAAATCACCAGCATCACAGTAATATTAAATGTATAACTTTTATGGACAAGAAGAAGGTCCGTCCTAGTAAACATAATTTTAACTTACCATCCCTAGAAGTTTCAGACGTTAAACCCGAACAGGCAATAAATGTACGTACGTAAAGAAACCGAAATGGTCTTAAGCGAGAAAAGTGTTGTATACGTTCAGTGTGAGTTAACAAATTGGCTGTGAATCCTCGAGGCGCATATTCATTAAACATTTCTATTCCAAATTCCAAAATTGTGAAGACTTCGTTTTGAAGCTATAGAATTTCAATTTCAAAAAAAATATACCTACCTAAAAACATGCTAAATTTCAGTATCTGATGTAGATTTTTATTCAAAAATTCTTAAATTGAGTGAACAAAAAGACGAAGACGAAGGTTTTGAAACTGCTGTTTCCTCGTAGAATTGAAATGTCATCAGAATCGAACTTTTCATTTTTGTGTAATAGGACACTGAACTACAATTTAAAAGTATTCAAAGAAGGCCTTGAAACGGAGCCTTATAAAAGAGCCTTTTAAATAAATAAAAGCAGTTTTGTAGGTAACTCAGATCTTTAGCACATCACAAAAATCCTTAAAGCCGTTTCCACAAAAATTCTTTTATAAATATGAAATATGCACCACTTTAACAATTTTATGCTTATTTGACATTGAACCAAGGGTTTTTGAATATTGGGACATTAAACTCAACATTCATCCAACAGTTTAACAAGCTCTCAGACGAGCTTCAGTAATAAACAAGATGTCCTGTTGATGTCAAATTCTTTAGAGCCGCTTTTGAAAAAAAAACATTATAAATGCACATTTTGGTTTACAATTATTTTTGTTGACACTTTAATTCCCACGTTTAAGGGACATTAAATAACTTAAAGATATGTCATTTCAATCAACTTTGAAGCAAAAGGGTGAAAACGTCCAACTTCCGCTTCCGATTGGGAAAACTTCCTAGAAGCTTGTTTTATCTAGAAATTTTACAAAACCTCACATACGTGCACACACACATCCACGGACAGACATTTTGTAAACACTATTTGTTTTACTTCGCGGTCGTCCAACACAGATATTTCCCAAACTCAAATTTAATTTGTTTTCACTCACAGTATGTGAAACTACGAAGAAAGATTCAAAGTTCAAGCGATGTTATTTATGGGTATTATAGTGCTTCCTTCAATATTCCTAACGTCCAATAAAATCTAATAGGATGGACGAGCAGCTTTATTAAATTTTGTTATTAGTTCTAGTCAGGATTATTAGTTAAAGTGGTTATAGAGGGGCTTGAAATATTAATGATCGATTAAGGGCGTTTGGCCTCACTAAGCTCATAATCCGAGCTGCCGAGTTAGTCCACATGCCAAAAGGGCTTAATCTTCTATTATAACAACCACTGATGTGTGCTGCGTTATGTGCTCCATTGTTTTGCTGTTCATCTCTCATGCAAGCAGTACCAACGCAAAGGATTACGTTTCCCGTATTTTACCCAGTTTACAGTTGGAAATTTAGCTTTGGGGTTTTACTTTTCCTGAAGTTACCTTGATGATTCGTTACAAACTAAACACAAGTTCACATGCATAATATTTAGTTATGAGTGGGTGTGTGTGTTAAACAAGCATTTGTAGCTAACTCATCGCTAATAAGTAAATTCGGATCGCTCTTGAATACACTATCTAATACAGCTTCCAATGTAAGCAATTAATATACATTGCGAGCTGTTTTATTCAGTACACAATATGGCTCTAAGCCATCTGTAGAATGTGGTAGGGGTAATAACGTCTAATCTCAGGGGCCTCATTGATAATTATTATAACACGAGGGGCGGGCGGACGTGCTCAGGAATGAGGGTAAGTTCAGAGGGCACTCTAGGGCCTCTGGGTCACAACTTCATCGTTTACTATAAAATCTGCCTATCCAGCCAAACTCCTCCCAGTTATAAACGTTTTCGTAATTTTTGTCAATTCTTTGAAGGGTCTCAGCTTGACCAAAATTTAGATTTAGTATCCAGCAGTGAAAGTGGTTTAAAACAAGATAAGTTTTCCATAAGCGTAAACGTTTATCGGTGCTCTGGGTCCTGAATTATCCTTACCACTTCCTAACTCAACTGATCTCCTGTGGGCTTTTGCTCGTACATTCAAAAGCTCTTCCGGAGGAAACAAACACTTTCTAGGTGTTCCAAGATGTGCTTTTATGCTACCTCCTATTACATCTCATCTACAGTGTTGTTAAAAAGCTCTGCATCACTTTAGAAGTAGAGGAAAATTTAAGTTTAAACACAATTTCTAAAAATATTTTTCGTTGTTCACTGCATATATTTAATAGGTATATAATCACTATAATATAAGAAAACACAGCGGAAATGTTGGTTCGTAAAGAAATATAGTCAGGAGAGAATGTATCCAATATTACAAAAAATATACAATGTAAATTAAGACAAAAACTTCCAACATTATACCGCCTGTTGTCTAAATTTAAACTAATTTTAATATTTGATTGGCGCTCCCTTGTTCTGGATGATCAATTCGCATCTGTTTGGCACGGAAGTTATCAACTCTCCGAATTCGTTCGAAATACAGCGAAACCAAGCATGAATCAGATTATTTCTATTATTTGTCGGGCTTTCTTTTAGATATAATGTTTTGATAGCCTTTGCCGCAAGTTCATTGCAGGATTGAGGTCTGGGGATTGCGCTGGCCAGTCTTTCCTGTAGTTGTCAAGACAAGATTTGGTATAGTGAAATCCTGGGTATAAGGAGCATTCACGTCGTAAATGTTAGGATTTCTATCGTTCACTGTATTGTATTTCTCGCTTAGAACGATCCCTCGTCCGCAAAACCACGAACAATATTTATTTGATTTATTTTCAGTCTGCATTGATTAGAAAATTTTAGTTCCCAAGCAAACTTTCCATGTGTTAAAGGATATAAATTAAATAACGGACTAGTTTCTGGAATTTTTCTAACTTTCCAGTTGCGATTTCACCGGTAATTTGCTTGTTTAGTACCAAGCCACAATGTAGTTTAGATAATCCAATAATTTTTGAAGTTTTTCTAAAATTGGAATTATTTACCCGGTTTTTTAATAAAATTTTAGTATACAGGGTGTCCGGTTACTACACCGAAAACTCTCGACTGCAGTTTCGACGGACTAAATAGAGACGATCTATCGAAAAAAAGGTGAATAAAAAGTTTTTAGTTTTCGAGTTATAAGGCTTCAAAGTTGATGGAAAAAAATGGTTATTTCTTTACTGTGTCCAAATGAGTCAACGAATCTTTTTCATACTTGGTATGATATTGGATGCCATTAGGGTGGTCTTTATTGTAAAATATCGTCAAAATTTACAAATCGTATCACAAGTTGTCATGAATATGCTACTCTTGGAAAGCTCAGAACTTTTTGTACGGGCAACATTTTACAAATTTGATGCGTACTTATACAAGCAACCTTAGTTTGTAACAAAATTGACCTCTTGCAACTTTTTCGTAAACTTGACCATTTTCGAGAAAATCGAGATTCTTTAAAGCACTCAATTCCACGTTGTTTTACGTTAGTGATGCAAAACATCCGAGGCGGCGAAGAAACACGGCGCATTTTTGTTGAAACAAATGAAACTAGTCTGTTATTCTGACGTTTAATTTTGTATTACCGGTTTTGTGTGATATTTCTAAATCAGTTTCTGGTGTCGTTTTCGTTCTCTTGTTATTGTATTTAATTTTTTTTATTTTAATATGGAGTATTCCTTCCGTGAATTGACAGATATGCATTTAATATTAGGAGAGTGTAGGATGAACTGCTTGAGAGCAGCACGAACGTATGCTGAGAGGTTCCCTGGTAGGCGTGCTCCACATCATACGACGTTTGCTGCCGTAGATCGAAGATTAAGGGAGTTTGGAACATTAAAAAAATCAACTGCTGGTAATGGTCGACCACGTCAATTCACTGCCGAAGACGAAGAGAATATTCTCAATGCTATTGAGGAGAATCCAGGAGAGAGTATTCGGGGAGTGGCTAGACAGCTTCATGTTTCCAAGTTTGCCGTTCATCGAACATTTCAGGAACAGTCGCTTCACCCGTTTCATCTTCAACGTGTTCAGGAGCTACTTGAAACGGATTATGCTTCGCGGTTACAATTCTGTGAATGGGTACAAAATCTATCATAGACGAACATGGTTTTCTGGACATAATCTTATTTACCGATGAATCATGTTTTACCAGGAATGGAATTTTTAATTTACATAATTGCCATGTATGGAGTGACGAAAATCCAATTCGCTCAAATTCTTTCCAGCGACAATTTTCCATTTATGTGTGGGCTGGAATTGTTGGAGATATTCTTATTGGTCCAGTTGCCTTACCCGATAGACTAAATGGCCCGTCATATTTAGATTTTCTTCAAAATACTATGGTTCCAGAATTGTTAGATGATGTCCCTCTAGAAACACGCCGTCGCATGATTTACATGCATGACGGAGCACCTCCGCATTTTACGATTCCTGTCAGACAATTTCTTAATAATAATTATCCTGGCAGATGGATCGGCAGAGGACATGATGCTCCCGTGAATTGGCCTCCTCGATCTCCGGATCTCACCCCGATGGACTTTTTCTTTTGGGGAACTTTAAAAGAAAAAGTTTATAGTAGACCCGTTAACACCAGGGAAGAATTGTGGGAGAGAATACAGGCAGCATCAAATGAAATTAGGCGCACTCCTAATATTTTTAGAAACGTGCGAACATCTCTACTCCGTAGAGTAAACGCTTGTATGCGCTGCAATGGGGGGCAATTTGAACATTTATTAAAATGAAATTATAAGTCAGACAGTTTCAAATACCTATTGCGAATTAAATTTCGACAATGGCGTTAATCCGTGTTCTAATTTATTTATGTAATGTACATTGTGGGATCTCTTTTGAATTAAACGTGTTGAATTAAACGTATAAAACGGCATTGTATTTTATTTTGCATTTGAAGAACTAGCTTAAAATTAATCTTATTGTAAAGCAACAGACTAGTTTCATTTGTTTCAACAAAAATGCGCCGTGTTTCTTCGCCACCTCGGATGTTTTGCATCAGTAACGTAAACAACGTGGAATTGAGTGCTTTAAAGAATCTCGATTTTCTCGAAAATGGTCAAGTTTACGAAAAAGTTGCAAGAGGTCAATTTTGTTACAAACTAAGGTTGCTTGTATACGTACGCATCAAATTTGTAAAATGTTGCCCGTACAAAAAGTTCTGAGCTTTCCAAGAGTAGCATATTCATGACAACTTGTGATACGATTTGTAAATTTTGACGATATTTTACAATAAGGACCACCCTAATGGCATCCAATATCATACCAAGTTTGAAGAAGATTCGTTGACTCATTTGGACACAGTAAAGAAATAACCATTTTTTTTCCATCGACTTTGAAGCCTTATAACTCGAAAACTAAAAACTTTTTATTCACCTTTTTTTCGATAGATCGTCTCTATTTAGTCCGTCGAAACTGCAGTCGAGAGTTTTCGGTGTAGTAACCGGACACCCTGTATATTGAGAAACAAGGATAGATTTTTAAAATTATTTAATTAAAAGATATTAACAATATTAGTGTATGGCTCAAAGTTTGATTAATAAATATATTTTAATAAAAAAATTAAAATAATTTTATTAGTAAGAGGGCTGAGCTTGGTGTAATGACACTAATTTTTCGATATTTGGTGGATTGGTGCCATATTTGTGATTAACAATATTAAATCGCCACGTTCCACTATTGACAATCTGTTTCTTTTCTTTGTTAGTAAATTGCTGACTACGTTAAATCCTCTTTCGGCTAAATATGATGATGCAAACGCAATGAAAAACTTTTTTGATGCAGCCCATAAAGCTGGATATAAAACTGAAATTGGCCTTTGAAGCCAAAATTCTTGATATCCATTTATTACTTTCAATTTTAACTCTTCATTTGTTGAAAATTTATCAACTCCTCCTGTAGTGTAATGTTTAATGAACCTGTCAAAACATGCATGTACACTTCCAATGTGTTTTTTATACCAAAGGGTATAACAATTTGAAAACAAAATGGCATGTGTCCAAAATTGGTACTTCTAAAGAGCGTCTCACGGTCAGAGTGTAGTACATGCTCTTATAGATACCAGTGTTGCAACACTTCTACCTAAAATTGCTGTGAAGACACCAAGCATCTGTCAAAGATTCGATATTCTGCATGTGTGTTAATCTTGTCGTGACCTGTGCAAACTTGTAAATATAAGCTTTGTTGATGGAGCCGGAACATACACACACACACACACACACACTCACACACACACACACTGTGGTGTTCCGTGTGGTGCACTGCGCATGCTGCGCGTCGTTCATGAACTAGTTAAATGGGTATTAGGAACAAAGCTATAATGTACCAATGCCTACTTTTAAAAGGGACTGATCTTGCTTAAAAGACATTTAGAACTATTATTTTTAGTATTAATCAAACTTTTCTGGGCATTCCTGCGAGTATTGCCCAGGGGGGCGGAGGTTGGTTCTCAACGCCCCCTAACTTTGCCTTGGACCAAAAAAGCCCCCTTAACCTGTCAAATAAATTTGTTAAAATTCCATCGTGCTTGGTAGTGGATTGAGGTAGCAAATAATTGAGACACAGAAATGGACCATTTCATATGGTTCCCTTTAAAACTATTTTCTAAACGTCAAACACCACGCCTTAAGAGGCAGGTAAGGCTGTATTTCCACTTGCACCATGCTGAAAAATCACGTGATCTTTGTTAGTACACAAAGCTGAAGAAAAGTTACGTGATGCACATACCTAATGTATGTATGTATGTTAGTGTAAAGTCCAGAACAAAAGATTTCAGCCTGATTCTTGGAATTATGAAGTTGAAGGGACGTATCACCTTACATCGTAGATTACGCCCATAAATGATCTGCGAGGCGGCTTGCCCGAAATATTGAAGTGTTTGTTGATATTTTAGTTAAAGAATACTGTGAATGTAGCTGTTGTGGCGTGCGATTAAAAGTCGTCTCTGGGGCTGGTTTTCATGCTGATGCAGAGCGTTCTTTACCTTTGCGTTTTATAAAGTCGTAGAAGTCTTGATATCTTGATAAATATTTTGTGTTCATTTTATCTACATCCATTTAAAAACATCTTTTTTTATAATAAATAACTTTGAAATAAAACAAAAAACCTTTGAATAATAAATTGTATCTTGTAGGTGGGATATTTTCCCAGCGAATGTGGACCAGAATCTGTCTCTTCTCTCTTGGACGAGTTGTCTCTTCTACAGCATTGCAACTCGTGGCCAACAGACTGCTCTGATCATACCTTAGCTGTAGAGCGCTTCCGATATTTTGTTTCTGAAGGGTGCATCATGCTTGCATTACTCGAAGAACCTCTGGGTAACGACCAGGTGAGGTTAAATTTTAAATTAAGTCATTGTGTAAAGTGTTCGTGTTTGTCTGTTTAGGATCCCCAACCAACAGTTACTCTTTTGACAAGGGGACCCTTTGGGCGACATGCTTGGACCATGCAGCTAAGGCACCTTCCAAGACATCGATCTGGTACTAAATACCACGCTCCAAATCCAGGCCGGCCTGTTGCAATGCAAGATAATCCTGTGCGGCTTGAAGTTGGCCAAAAGTATTTTCCTGATGGAGTGGATCGAGTACCACAATGCAAAGCGTAAGGGGCATTCCATATCAAGTTTATCCATGTTTGAATCTTCATGTAATCGATTATAATGAAATTCGTGGATAAGTAGTAGAGTAGGAGAAATATGAAAAAATTCAATTACAGGGGCTTTAAATATTAAGAGCTTTGAAATTATAGGTTAGCAAAATATGAGCAATACTTCTCTTTCGAATTTGCAGTTCTTAGGCATGGTACAGAATTTTGTTCAAAGTGTTTTTACAAAATTCTGTGCCGTGTCGTACAGCAAAATTTTGTACAAAATTCTGTAGCTCGTGCTCTAAAGTCTACAGAATTTTGTTCAGAAACAGCGTCAAATCGATGCACAAACGAGCACTTTCTAGTGTCCATCAATGATCACAGAGGACAGAGAGGTAAATGTTTTACCACTTGTACCACTTAAAATCTCTCAACGCTAGCCATTCTACACAAACTTAATATAACTTATAAACAAAAAAAAAACCTTCCCGAAAACGCAAAAATAATACAAGCCCCGAAAAGATAAACAACATTCGAGGTTATGTAAACAAAAGTAAACAATTATTATTAAAACTTCATAGATTTCTACCTCATCTACAGTAACATGATTATTTTGACATTTTTCTCAGATGTCAACGTAATTTGCACCTATTTGCACATCCACATGCTGTTCCGTATAATACGTGTTTTGCAAAATTTTGTACAGAATTTTGAACAAAACTTTGAACAAATCTTTGTACAAAATTCTGTGCCGTGTCATACAGGCCTTAGTTTAAATAAATACACTTCGCAACAAAATTAAGGGATATTACAAAAGATCTGGAATTTTTGTAAACTACTTTTCCTACTGCAGTTGCAATGCCAAAAAATAAATGTTTTGTTATTAGTTCAATATTTGTATTCAATAATAACAGCTACAGTTTTACAATTCACGAAGAAACTAAATGAATTTCAAATTACACCACAAAATGTCAATTCAAACCAAATTAATATCGGGTGTGACCACCTCTGGCTTGTATGCAAGCTCTTATTCGCGAAGACATACTTTCAATTAACCTGCCAATAACGTCCTGTGCAGTTGTTGCCCAAATTTCTACTAATCTAGCAGATAACTCATCTAGTGTTCTGGGAGGAACTTGTAGCGCTCGGATTTGTCGTTTTAGGTGATCCCATAGATGTTCTATGGGATTCAGATCCGGGCTACGCGCTGGCCATTCCAGAACATTAATATTGGCAGCTGCTAACTCATCATTCACAATTCGCGCTATATGAGGTCGAGCATTGTCCTGCATTAAAATAAAGCCAGGTCCGTGTTGCACAGCAAAAGGTTCTATAATTGGTATAACAACATTATCTCTATACCTTGCTGCAGTCATAGAACCTCTATTAAGGACCACAAGGTTCGTGCGATTCGCGAAACTTATACCTCCCCATACCATAAGGGACCCGCCACCAAAACGCTCTATTTCTCTGATGTTGCACTGATGAAATGGTTCACCTGGTGCCCTCCATACTCTCTCACGTCGGTCATTGGCTGAGAGACAGAATCTGCTCTCATCTGTGAACAGCACGTGCATCCAATTTTCGATTGTCCAGTTGGCATACTGCCTAGCAAAGTGTAATCGAGCTCTTTTGTGTGCTGCTGTGAGAACAGGTCCAGTAGCCGGTCGATGAGGTTTTAGATTTGCTTCGCATAGCCTCCTTCTTACAGTTTGTACACTTACAATTGTGCCTGTTGCAAGCACTAACTCAGTTTTTAAATACCTAGCAGTACAAAACCGTTGTCTTTAAGCAGTTATTCGCAATAAACGATCTTCTAGTACCGTAGTTTTTCTCCTTCTACCTTGACCTACCCTTCTATGATAATTACCGGTATTCTGGTATCTACACCAAGCTCGGCTAACCACTGACTGCGAAACTCCAAGTCTTCTTGCCACTTCTTGTTGCGTATGACCTTCTTCAATAAGTGTCACCAGTTTCACTACATTTTCGTAAGCTAAGAAGTTACGGTGACGGATAGCATCCATTTTAAGTAAAAACTGTTCATTTGTTTACTAAAACTGTTATTTTTCGGACATCCTGATTTGCATTATTATTTATTTTTATTTGCAGATTACTCGTTTTCCGTAATTTTGGAATCAAACGTTTAAAAATAAGTACCAAAAAGATCATTTTATAATTTCAATGAGGTTTAATATCAAAATTATAAATAAGTCTATAAAATATTGTGTTATCCCTTAATTTTGTTGCGAAGTGTATAAGTGTTTTTCTTAAATGACTTGAAAGATGGTTTAAATAATATTTTAAAATAAACTACTCAAAAATGAATAGGGATATTGTAATATAAAGCATATATGTTTGTATTTGGCGGCTAATAGTCGTCTATTATTCATAATTAGAGCAAGCGGCAATGTTTCATGTTAAAAGACAAAAAACAATCGAATCCAGTTGCAATTGTTTAACCGTATTAGTGTCAAGTGAAGTTTGTGTGTTTGATTGAATAATCTTTCCTATCTTCTTAAGATATTTTTTGTTCATTTTTTTTATTCGTGGGTAATATTTGTGTTCTTAATAATAAACAACAATGCAGAGAAACCATTTAACCATAGAACAACGAAATTTAGCCGTTGCTGTGCACCAAAGAGGAGATCGCCAGGTCGACATTGCTGATATGTTAGGAACCAGGCAAAGCTTAATTTCACGTGCCCTTTCGCACCTTAGAGAAACAGCTACGACTGCAAGAAGGCCTGGACGTGGATCTTTTCGCATCGCAACAGCAAGTGCTCCAGAATGCCATAGGAAATCGAGTCTCCGACGAAACTGTAAGAAGTCAATTGTTTGAGGTATGACTTACCTCTCACCGCCCCCTGAGATGTCCTGCCAGAAGTGTGGCTCAACGAAGACACCGGGTGGAATGGTCGAGATGTAGGCTTCAAGAAACGACACCGTGGGATGATATACTGTTTTCGGACGAGTCCAGATAATGTCTCGGCAATGATAGCCGGCGTCAAAGAGTATATCGTAGTGCCTGATATCGTACCTTACCTCAGTATACTCAACCAGTCGTTGCCTTTGGTGGTAGTGGTCTTATGGTATGGGCTGGAATTTATTTAGGGTGGCGTACTGACCTCCATAGCTGTAATGGTACACTCACGAACCAACGTTATGCCCAAGAGATCATTATGGATCATGTTCTGAACCGTTGCAATGCTGTTAGACGGGAATATTTTGTTTTTCTTGATGACAACGCAAGGCCGCATTGTGCTCGGGTTGTTTTAGTGATGCTTCGAGATGAGGAAATAAACCATCTTGCACTCCCTCGACTATCTGCAGATGTCAACCCTATCGAGCATGCATGGGACCTTTTGCAAACACAGCTGGATCGTCAATCCAAGACCTACTACTGTGCAACAGCTGAGGGATATATTGCCGGTACTGTGGCATCAAATTCCACAAGAACATATTGATAATTGCATTGCGAGTACACCAGCAAGGTGTAGGGCAGTTATTACTGCCAGAGGAGGTGCCACACGGTATTAGAATTGAATAAATTTCAGTTAAGTGAAAGGAGATAATATCGAATTCATTATAATATTGTTAAATTTCTTCTTTAAATGTACCTATGTTGTAGTTTTCATGTTCATTACTAAAAAGATGTTATATTTTGTTGTTTTGGTAGTTCTTTATTATAAATGCAATTGGTGTTGCCTTAAGTGTCTTTCACTGCAATATCCCTATTAATTTTTGAATAGTTTATATGAAATGTGCTTGCATTCAGTATGCAACTTGTTGAAATATTTGTATCATATTCACATAAAACATGCACCTATTTGATTAGAAACATGTTTGCAATTTTTCAAAAATGGTAATAATTAAAACTGTTTATAAAATTGCCGATCCTCTTGTTCCACAGTTGTGGTAAACTCTTATCCTGCAATAGCAGTGGGACCATAGAAAAAGAATTTTACTTTCATTGTCACAACTGAAGTTGGTTTGCTCGAAATGACAAGGTGGCTTTAACGTCCAAAATCCAAAAACTGTTTTTAGCAGTTGAGGGTTTGGGCTGGGTTACACCAACGTACGTGCGTGCAATCCCCAAACCTATCCTTGCATCCGTGTGGTGGTGTTTTTTAAGAAAATTTTTCGCATTCCCCTTGGGCGCGGCCTCCAAAAATCGATCGGAACTGTTCTATGCTACTTAGTAGTATTCGTGAAGTTTCTTCCAACAGCCGAATTTCGCCAGTTAGTCTAGTTTGGAAAATATAAACTTTAAAAGCAAAATTTTTTTCTGAACGTAAACTGCCGCCGGCGGTAAACTAAACGAGACGAGCCCGGGGTACGTGAGGCTGTCGTCCTCCGGGCTTAAAATGGACCGCTGAATTTAAAGCGCCGTTGTCTCTCGACTCCGACGTTTCCGCGTTTTTCGCCCTGAAGGCGATCATTTTCGAAAACAATCTCCCTTGCGAAAATCATAGAGGAAGAAGTGCCGTATCGTATCGCGTAAATAGTAGGTGGCTACAGCAATCGATAACTCGACTACATGTCCCCAAAATCAATCAATTCTCAACCTTTTTCTCGCTAGTCCAGGGACGGCGCAAAACATTTTCCCCTCGCGTTTTGTGCTGTAGAAATCGTTAACGATGATGGACTACTCGGCAAAAAAATTTTTGTTCGTTCCCGACGCCAATCTCGACTGTGAACTTGGAAACGGTGATTAATTGCAAATCTTGAGAAATGTCATAATGGTGACCCGTCATTCGTTAATTCGTCCCAAAATACTTTCGCTTTCGGAGGTTTGAAATGTGGAGTGGCAAACTAGAAGTTCGGTATCATTAGTGTATAGATAATTTCTAGTAATTTATAATTCTGTGATAGTTGTGTACAAATAATTATCATTTGTTACAGTTTTTTATCATTTGTCTAACAAATGTTTTGATCTTAGATTTAGAACAAATGCATTAGTTTGTTTCTTTCAGTAATAAAAATTATTATTTTTTTTAATTATTGTTATTATTATCATATCAATAAAAATTATGTTTATTCATTAAATTGTAATTCGTATGGCCGTGGTAGAGCCAGGTGTTAGAGTTTTCAGGTTGTGCTAGCGCCTCAGACTTGACTTATGACTATCTACCAGTGAAGTGGTACCCGGAACCAACAGTTTTGACGTACTCTCCAAAGTATGGGCGGCTGCTGATGTTGTATCACTAAACGGGCCACCCATTCAAGTAGTGACCCGGGCCTGCGTTGCTTAACTTTGATAAAAGTCTGACTAGCACCAGCAGCGTTTGGCTATGCGACCGACATTCATTAAAATGTCAGTTATAAGTGAAGATATGATAAAGAACTTTTGCAAGTTAGATATTCAATGAGAGGGTATTTCATAAAATTTTCATAACTTCTAAGCTCTTAATATTTCAAACTCTGTTCTATTTTTACATTGTCCTATTTATCCCCAAACTTAATCAAAATCAATGATATTAAGGTTCAAAATATTGGTTAAGTTGCTATGGAATGATATATAAGAAATATTGTGTTTTTACGAAACATTTATTTGTAACCATTTTTTTTATATGTAGGGACGCTTCTATTCCTAGTTTAGAATATGTGTTATCAAGTGATGAGGTGGCTAGTGAAGAAACCAGTAAACTTACTCAGCTGCTAAAACGGCAGGTAACAGCAGAAAATAACATGGCTGCTCAGCAATCGCAACAGACCGAGTCCCAGGAATGTGTGCCCCCTCCGGTGTGCCACGAATTTCAAACTGCTCGCCTGTTTCTTTCTCATTTTGGATTTTTATCATTAGAGAACGATGGAGAGGTGAAATAGTGCCCGTATTTCATTTTTAATGTGCTAAACTTGAGTTTATTATGCAGAACAGTACTTGCAACCAAACATTAATAGCCCTCGACAGCAGTGCAGCTGATTTCTGCAAAGACTTATCAGGTTTAGACAACATGAGTCCTAGGACATGTGATACTGTGCATGTGTTTTATGTCCGATCTGGACAGACTGCAGCACATGAGATAGTAGGAAATGTGACCGAAGAGTCTACATCTCCGCATTTTATTGAATTTATTCATACATTGGGATGGCCAGTGTTCATCGATAAACATCCAGGTAAGCAGTGACAATGTTTTTGAATAGTCGTACTTTGTTTTAGATTTATAAGTTCAGCAATAATAAGAAGTAGCTTAGATAACTTTGCGGAATGGCCTCATAAACCATTTTCTGACTATTACAGGAATTTATGTTAATAGTAAAAATAATAGGTCTTTATTATTTTCTTTTAAAAGGTAATAATTTTATAAAAAAGGTTTACAATGTATTTAAATTATTGAATAAAGGATATGACACTACTTTACTAGAGTGAGGAGATTTCAAACCGACCAGAAATTCAAAACTGAAATGTAGCTTTTTACATTGACACAGACAATTATATTAATTTCTTTGTCCCTCCTGGGTTTTAGGGCTGTCTACCTGAAAGCTGAAAAGTGAACTGCAGCCAATATAAAGGACAATACATATAGTATAAGACAAAATAGATTTGTTACGGGGTCTTGGCATTGTTCTGATTGTAAGAAAATTAGAGAAATCTTGATACTAAAGTTGTGTGAATTATGTTATTAAATCATGGTAGTTTGTAATAAGGCAAAAAAAGTTTAAGTTATCTTAAATTTAGTTTGATTTGACCATATTTTTGCACTACTTTTGGCAGGTTTTTATCATCCGTAACTATGATATTTTTTACATTATTTCAATCTTGGCCATGTTGTCTACTAGTTAAAATACTGTAAGTGGAAGTAGTGGTAGCTGGTAGCCTCCTATGCATATAAAAAATAGTATTAGTAGACACACCTTGTACATGTCGTCTATTATAGCAGGTATACGACAAGGATCTTTGAACTGGTAGGAGATAGAAAGTCAGTTAAATGAGATAAAACTTGTGTACTTTAATCCTATTTTTGATTTCCAAAAATTTATAAACATAATAGTCTCTCTTTATCGTCTCACAACACCTGGGCAGAATAGCAAAAACCATGCAAGGTTTAAAGTAGACTCCTAAGTTGGCAACTTGTGTCCCAGTTAACCAATTTTGTATCTCTTACAATTCCAGATATCCTTATAGTTTACCTACTATATTAGATGGTGTATATTTATCTTTAATAAAGAACAAAAAAATAAGTAAATGTTAAAAATGATCATAATTAAAACATTAAATTACTTTATATGTTAACCGTTGAAATTCGTATTTATATTTTTAAAATTGTGATTATTTTTATTTTTTAAAATACTTTATACTTATTTTACATAATAAATTGGAGTAGTTTAAAAGAAGGTGTTGAACACTGGAACCTCAAAGAACAACTGTTGTCCCTAACCAAGTTGTGTGTATCCTAAACTCGCAATTATCATTCATAACATATTTCAGCAGGTATTAGTGGACCACATGGCTAAAACTAATAGACTTACTCAGAGGACCGTAACTAAAAATGGGACTGTTTACATTTTGTTTAAGTGGCTTGTTACACAAGAGATATAATTTTTGTTAAAGAAGACTTTTAAGACGATAGGAAAATACTTGTTAAAGAAAAAGAAATTTGATTCTTTGCAAAATGTTACAACTACTTTAAATATTTCTGTTGGCAAAGTATTGTTACATTTTTACATCATACCATTATAAATTTACACTTTGTTGTAGGATGGACAGGCCATGCATCCACCAGTTGGAAAGTAAAACCGTCATCTAAAGGACCTGCCCCTGCAGAAAACAACGGAATATTATATGATGGGCAGTCTAGTGTTCTTTATTGGGCAGATGCTTGTTCTGAAATTGCATTTGTTGTTCCTTCCACAAACAAGTTTGTAGGCCATCGGTCTGAAAATCAGCAATCCCATTTCAATACTAGCAGCTTATCCTGTAAGCTCTTTCAAAACAATGTCCTCTTAAATAAATTTAATAAAAATTATTTACATTTGCAGCATGGTATGAGCACAGTTTCTCAGAAAATGGAGGTGGTCGAGATAAGAGAACTTTATCCTTAGATTTGGATAAGCAGCCAGCGCCTCCAAGGCGTTCAGGAAACAGATATCACTATCCACATACCGACACCAAAATTATGGTGGTGTGGCTTGAAAGTTTTGAGGATCACTTAACCCTGCCCATCAGTAAGCGGACTGGATTGCTATAAGAGATTCAAATTAATATGGAATTTTTTATTGCTAGATGATCTGTTAAACTACATGGAAACAGGTTTAGAAGTTGGTCCAACCAGAACAAGCGATGTATTGATAATGTGTTTACATTGGATGGCGACTGGCTTACTTAGAATTCATTTGCAAGGACCTGTGGGTCGGGTGGGTTTGGCATCTCCTCTGGTAGATGGCATGGTAGTCAGCAGACGGGCTGTGGGTCCATTGGTGCGCCATACTGCACTCAATATGTCACGCCGTCGCAGATTAGATTCCGACATGTTTGTACAATGCAAACTTTTAGTATAATGCGCTATTAAAAATGATTTTTTACAGTTACCAACCTCCGCATGTAAGGAGAAGATTCAAAGTACAAGAAATGGTGCAGAAATACAAACGAGAAATGACCCAACCTGAGTTGTTTACCTATCTTTTTAATAGTTTGTAAATCTTAGAGCTTGAGTTATTCTATCAGAATTAAAGCTAGAGAAGAAAGGTAATCTGATTCCCCAGGAAGAATTGATGAATTTTAAAATACAGCTTCAATAGCCTTAAATAGGGTGCCTTGGGTGTAACATGACAGATATGTTATGGTAAAGGGTGGAAACAACTTTTCTATTTTTTGTTTATACCTCGTATAAATGTATTTTACAGAGAGAACACGTTTTTGCTGTTAAGTTAGTTTCTTACTAGATTAAAGAAAGAGAGAGTAATATAGCATATAGGCGACTATTTCTAGCGAGAGTAGGAAACTCGCAGAACATGAACATACCATTGCATATCGAGGGTCTAAAAGCAGGACCTCGTAAGTGCATTTAGCAAAATTTTACAGGAGACATAAAAAACATTGCATCTGCCAACCTGCGCAACTATTGGAAGTTTTTTTTTTATTTATTATGTTCAGATAGTTTCTTTATAAGAAATGTAACATCTAATAGCAAAATATTGTTTTATTGCGTTTTTGTAGTTACATACGAGGTACTGCCATGTTGTTAATCCATTATAAAATGTTAATCAAAACCAATAATTTTCTTTTTATAGGTTTTATTGCACAAAAACTACAAAATGAGATGCCAAAATACTAAAAATACACTGAAATTCTAATACAAATCAACCAAAATAATTATGATTTCTGAAAAAAAAGTTTTTTTATTTGGTAAGATAGGGAAATAAATAAAAACAATTGTTTAAGTAAACTATAACTAATGAAGTATGGTTGTATAATAATACTGCAGTATAAAGATAAACTAAAACGCTTTGTACACATCTAAATATTTTATACTTACAGTACGTATGGAATCACAAAAAAAATAAATTTAATTCTAAAATAATGAAATTAACTTTGGCAATTCAAAATAATAGGAATTCTTATAGGTAGCTTAATAATATATCACCTACATTTTTACACATAAATCACTTAATAAATTATGTATAATAAGGTAGATTATCATAAAACAGCCAGCAGTCGCGTGGCAAGTCAATTTTTATTTCTTGAAGGTGATCAAACTTCTTAGAAATTTTTAGTATGTTATTATGAAGCTTGGGGAAATTGGCAGCTGCTACCTTAATGTTTTTAGCTCGACGTGGCAAACTCTGAAAGTCGTCATCAGAAGATATTTTATAAAGAATAAGGCCTGTCGGGTCGTATTTCAAAGCACGAATATTAGTTACCACTGGATCTGTTGGTTTATTTCCAGGTCTGATGGAACTATATTTTAATAATGCCTTGCAGCCATAATCGATAAAGAAATCATAATTGGGTGTTTCGACATCGTATGGGTTCTTTTTCCCAGCTTCCTTGGTCAGTCTTATATAATCGCTTGGTAAGTATATTTCTTTGTTTTTGAGTGCTGTTTCTATAGTGGCGTGCACACTATCGCACTCCATTTGAGTGTGTCCCTTGATTAAATATTTTTGTACTATTTCCACATTATACTTTTCCGAAAGGTGTAGCAACGCATTAGCCACGATGCAGTTACGATTCTGGGCAGCGCATCCATCTGAGTATAATATAATTGGGCGCTTGTCACCTTTTTCCAAGAAGTGGAAACTCAGATAATGAGCCACAAAGCTGGCGTATGTTGCACCCTGCCCATCGCTAATAGTCTCGTCAAACCAGTAACATGTTGATTGGCTGTTAGCTAGATTATAGATGGTAAAATTGTGACAGCACAATTTTGTCTTGTAGTACAGTGCGCTGGCAGGTTATGTGGGCTAAGTTTTACAGCTTGCACGTCTATCGTTAAAACATGACATTCACCAGCAATGGCTCTCGTCTTATCCACTTCTTTTTCTTTCCTTGCACGATCCTTTTGTTCCCGATGAGCAAGGTATTCTTCATTCGATAAATTCTTATTTTTAAATTGGAAGCAAACGTCGCATTGATCTTTTCTGGGGTGAAAAATTGAAATGTTCATTCCATGTGCTATAGTTGTAAGAGATGTAATGGATAAAGTATTTCTATTATTTTCTTTGCATATTTTCTCATATTCCCTATACAATTGACTAAACGACTGGAAAGTTTGTTCTAAGTAAAGTCTATTTGTGTCCTTCCGACAATAATGAGAAGGAAGTTTGTATAAAGAATTTAAAAAATTTCGCATGAATGTCTGATCTTCAAGAAAATTATTAGTACGTTGGTCTCTTGTTTTTAAAGCAATGTTGTGGTTTTCATGTATGCCATAGTGGCTCTTACACACCCAGTTTCGTACAGACCATTCGCCCAATCCGAGGGTATTTAGATACATCGTTTTACAGACAGGTACTAAGTTTTCTTGTACTTGGAGGTGGTAACTGAGAGTTGAAGAACTACGAGATTTTTCTTTGTCTGTAGATTTAGGTCTTGCGACATTTTTCAGCATTACAGTGTTACAAACAAACACTTCTCTTTGGTCCCAGTTCGTTAGAACCCACAATTTTTTAAATATTTCTTCTCTGTCACTGTCTTTAACTGTAAAGCATCTACGTTTGGATTTGTTTTTTGCTTTCTGAATACAGCTGCAGCGTGGGTCCAATTTTCGTTCCGGTCTAATGGTATCATGGAAAGTATTTTTTTGATGTTTTGGTTTTCTAAAGCCTAAAAACTTGTTTCCTAACGTCCTTAATTCTTTATTTTTGACTCTTTTATTTACACCTTTCTACGTTTCTTCTCCTATTTATTTTTTTCATCTTCCTGGTTGATTATATTAACGCGATTTCTTGGTTTGAATACTTTTCATGTCCCTGGTTGGCCATATTAATATCGTTTTCTTGGTATAAATCTTCCTCCTCATTTTCATCTTCACTTGGTTGGTAATCCATATCACTTCCTTGCTCAGAATGTTCATTTAATGCACCCGCTTTAATTACTTCAGAAGGAGGTTGAGAAATTTGCTCTGAAATAATCTGATAATCCAGTAGATTTTCGTTGTTGGGTTCAAATCGTGTTACAGTGTCTGTATCTTCGAAAAGTATAACTTCCGCATTTTGAATAATTTCGCTTACTTCTTCTGGGCTAAAAGCTTCGGTTAATACATCACTAGGAAAGTAATTATCGAATTGATCCGTGCCCCTTGTTTGATTTGTGTCTACATTATCAGTTATATCTTTGTGAGATCACGGCTCGGAATTTTCTATTTCGCATGCTTTCTTTGCTAATTCCAATATTTTCAATGTTCATATTGCCCTTATTGTTCCCTATTAACAAAAACATTACTCTACTGTCTCTACTACTCCCTACTCTATGCTCAAACATAAAATGAAATTAAAGCAATTAAAATATTTCTTGGTCTACAAAAACTAGGTACGTTGGCATTGAATTATATTTTTTTCTATTTGTTATTATTAGGCTTATTATAATAGCACTTCATCTATTTTTTACCCGCAAGCCGCCACTGCTATGCATTTTCAATACAGCATAATGCAAATTTAGTGCTGCAACCCACCACACGTAACTCCCCACTTCTAGTTGAATTTAGAAACATTATGTATATTGGTCACAATTAATTGAAATTTGGTACTTACTTATTTATATGATGATTACAAATGCCTTAAAATACACTGTGGAATCAGTAAAGTCAAACAAGGAAAGTTTATCTTGTAAGGGTTTCAATTTTTGATCAGATTAAGTTTTTTTAGAATATTTGCAGAACATATTATTGAGAAATTAGAGGTTTGTGAAACAGCCTCCACTGCAATTATTAGGTCACAGAAATACAGCATGATTCGTGAGAAAGTATGAGCCTACCATTTCAAAATAGGCAACTTAAAATACATGTTACAAGATAGGTACTGCAATATCTACATTTTTTTTTGACGGTATTATTAATCACAGGTGCCTGTGTGATATGCTTGACTGTTTTCTGTCATTTTAAAAATATTCTATATTATAAAGTTGTTCTACTTACCATTCTATCATATTTCAAAACCTTAAACTACTTAGATATTTATAAATAAGACTTTGTTGTTTTCATTCATACTTGGTTTATTTAAAAGTTCAGTAGAATAAAATGCCAAACAGGCTTCTATGATTCATAGTACCGCCAATCAAATTTGGATATTGCAGTAGCTTGAGGTATGTATGTATTTTGGATTGCTTATTTTTAGAATGGTAGGCCCTTACTTTCCCATGAATCACTCGGTTAGTTGTCCAGAAATCGCATGATTATTTGATTATTTATACATAAAAGAATTGGTCATGCAATATCCTTCACTTAAAGCAGTGTTTCCCAAACATGAATGAGACGTAAGCAATTGTGAATTACTCTCAAATATAAATGAGTGTTAATCAATGTACTACTATAAAGTGAAAATAAAGAAATGACCGACTATTCCAGGTGTTCCAGTTCTGTTATTGGAAAATTATACGAAATCAACAAAACTGTTAGTAAATTTAATTTCCTTGATTTTTTCATGTCTTCCTGCTATTCTCTGTTAACGGTTTCGTAGTTGTTTAAATCTAGAGATTAGGTACATAAAGTGGAATTGGTAATGTTACTGTTAATTGTAAGGTTTCATATTAGAGATATTCGTATAGTGCACTAACGAATTGCGTAGAAATATTTAAGGTAGTGATCGCAGAAACTCTTCATAATAATCTTTACGGCCAGTCCGTCCCTGTAATACAGAGACCTGTAATTACATTACCGTCTGAACTTTCAGTACATAACCTCAAAGATTGTCTTAGTGTATTTATTTAAAAAACATGTTTACACATTTATAAAATTGAAATATTTCTAACGGACGACTAGTGGTAAAGAATAGTACACTCCAACTAGGTAAACTAATTTTATTCAGTTCCTATTTTGTATTTAATACATAATATCTGTTTACACTGAGAATATAATATATCTGCTGAATTGACGAATATGGTCCAACAAAGCTAGCTAAAGCGTAATTACTTACAGAAGATTATTCTAACTATGTTCTAGTTGTTGAAATCTATATGGTAGATCGAACAGTTTAAATCTGTTTAGTGTTTTGCTATGTGCTCCACTGTGACTGCAAGGATTTTATCATGTTTACATTTTTTTTGCACTATTACAGTTTTCATCAAGTCTACTTTCAGATTTCAGAATTTTGTTACTTCTTATACATTAAAGAGCATTATACATAACACTTTGGTTTAATATGGTTTGAATATACCATTCTGCTCTATATGTGGATGACATCGCTCTAGATCAGTTTGAATGGTTTGTGAGCAAATCTGATATCGAATGACAATTTTGATTTTCTACCAACCAGCCAAAGAGTGCATCCCAGTCTTGGTCTCTGGTTGTTTATATTTCTTTCAAGTATGCGGTTTTCATCGTAATCTTTTGTCCAGGTTCTGTTAAAGACATCTAGGAGCTATTATTGGATCTTTGTAGGAATTTGGTCATAATGGCTTTATCATAGCAAAGATTACCTTAATTGAATACTGTCTGCTAGAACTTGTTATACTTTAAGTTAAATTTCAGTAAATGTTCTGTATTATTCAGTGGGAAAGTACTTTCTACAATTGAATTACTAATTACTATTTAGAGCTGTCGCTTCTTTATGGTGGTATTTTATGTGCATGTTGTAGTTTATTTTATACACTCTGCTAGAG
>JABXWE010005265.1:0-17049 GCA_014611495.1 Limonius californicus
TATGTAGTTTAATTTATGTGTGTTTGTATGGTTGTTTGTCGTTTAATTGTTTATTTATTGTTAGTTTATAGTATTTGTTGACATTTGTTTGGTTATGTTTGATTTTTAGTGCATCATGTTGGGTATCAAAATTTTTCTCTTTTTGTGTAGTTTTCAAATCTAATTTTAGTTTTTTCCTAGCTTGATGTACTAAAAAGTTATTTAGAATTTAAGTTTTTTATGTTATTTTGAACAAATTTTCCTGCCGGCCTCTGATTGGTCGATTTTCCTTGATGACAAGTTTATTAGATTATAATTTGTCTTTATATGTAAAAGTTTGTTGTGTTACCATAGTAACGGATGTTTTTTGTTGTTTGGGTATATAAGGAAATTTCCAAAAGAAGAGCGTCATTCTCTCAATTCTCTCATTCTTTTTTGTAAAACTTGCTACTATTACTTGATAAAAACTTTGTATATTTTCAACGTCAATTTACTGTTATATGTGTGATGAATGTCAGAGTCGAATAAATATTTGAAAAAAGTTTAAGTGCCTTATTTAACTGTGTATCGAATAATTACTAACTACGATTAAAAGTGCAGCAAAGTGATAATACTGATAAATAAAGTAAATTGGATTCGATCTACAAATAAAAGTTATTGGAAAAGTGTTTATACTTACCTAATTAAATTGGAAACATCCAGTTTAACGACTATCATAAATAAACTGTCAGCAGTGCTTCGTTTCCTGTGAATTCACTACTTATCAACGGATAACCAAGGATGTATAAAGTTATTCATTTTGGATGATCGATATCAACGCATAAACTATAATAAGTTTTGGGTTATCGTATTTTGAGTAACGGCGGCAATTTTCACTACAAAAGGTAAAAGCTTTTATGTACCTGTAAGCTGAGACAACGGGGAAGTTCCTGTGTACTTTTGGGAGGCCATTTGGAACCAAAGAAAAGAATTTGGAGCAAACTGAACTTAGAGTGGGTGCAGCGAGGCAGGTGCAGTGAGCCAGTGACAGATCAACATTGGCTGCCCATTGAGTTGAGAGGTCTAAGGAGTAATTCGTCTATGTCACTACTTATGGGAACCTTCTACGCCTGCAACTGTAATACTTTGCATTTCTTCGTATTACACAATTCTTCTGGATATATTATTATCCATATTTAGAAAAAAATGTGTTCCTATAGTTTTTACGCTAGAGCTACTGTTTTACTTCGTAGCTCGCTACTTCTCGTTTGAAGTACCGCGCTGCTTTAAAGAGTTGCCTACTGAGAAAGTTGGTAGCTAGACTAGTGAGATACTTCTCAACTGTGCTTCTCGACGTTCTATAATAACATTAAAATTTTGGCATTTTATTCATTTTGAAGGTATTATTATGTAAATGTGTAAAATATAACTTCAGCTAATGATGCAATTGTTGTTCAGTTTAAGGTGCTATGCTGCAGGGAGTACGCTTACTATAACAAATTGTTTTATAGGAACTTGTGAGAACTGTATATAGCTTTATTGGGTTCATAATTCAATATTATGTAACAAAATAATTTCTGAATAAGAAAAGATGCCGAAGAGTTTTATAGAATAGCAAAGTTTTTAGAATTATCGGAGCTATTGATTATATGTTAATAAAAATAGAGGCACCAGATGGTCAACATGCAGAAAATCTTAGACCCATAACAGTTTCTTTACAGAACTGTGCACACCATTTTTGTGTATCGTGTCATGATCCGATTCACAACAAAAATCTTAATATGGAGTTCGTGATTGGTAGACATGAGCGATACACAATAGAAAACAGTGTAAATAAAATTAGGACAAACTGGCATTGGACAGAATCAAATGCATACAATATACCATATATAATAAATAATTAGGACATGTAGTTGAACGACAGCAGCAGTATGGAACATACTATTTCCTGTATTATCTTTAGGAATGTTAGTTCAGTTACTCACAGTATTAACACTATAGTTGCTATAGCCGAATTACATAACTTTAAAATAAATAATATTTTCCCAGAACAATAGCTATAGAATTTCCTAATCAAAATGAGTATAATAATATATAAACGGTTATTGAAAATCACACTATCTTTAATACATGGAATTATCGGCGGTTGTTTATAAATAAACATTTTGAACGAGCCTAATGCACGAACTATTAAATATAGCAAGTGTAACAAATGTATTCACCTAGACATTAACGCTATTAACAAAATGCATTTATGCAAAATAATCTATTTAAAATCCATTAATTACATGCCTTCTTTGTTTAAGCTCTTGCAGAAAATTTTTTTGCTGA
This sequence comes from Limonius californicus, assembly GCA_014611495.1. Taxonomy (NCBI): domain Eukaryota; kingdom Metazoa; phylum Arthropoda; class Insecta; order Coleoptera; family Elateridae; genus Limonius; species Limonius californicus. The sequence continues at coordinate 2,290 of JABXWE010005265.1, forward strand.
TTTCTCGTCTCGATTAATTTGCTTGCTTTATTTCCCCTTTGGCGTTCTGTTGTGTTAGCTTGATTCATCACCACGTACTTCGATTTCTTGCCATTGATGTGTAGCCCTACTTCCCTGGCCTACTCTTCGACTTTCTTTATTACTTCTGTCAGGTTTTTTTTGTTATTTGTTATTAGCGCGAGATCATCAACTTCGGCTATACATTGATGTCTTTCATTGATAATGCTTCTTGTTTTGTTTATTTTACTTCTTCTTATTACATATTCAATACCTATGTTAAATAGGATCGTAGAGAATGGGTCTCCGTTTCTGACCCCGTTCCCCACTCAGAAGCTCTCTGATGTCCTTTCTTTCCATTTCATCTTGTTTGATGTATTCTGTAGCGTTATCTCTACCAGCATTAATCAGCATTTTTGGTATCTTTATATTCTTCACACCCTTGTTTACTATTGCTCTCTTTATGGGGTCATATGCTTTTAGAAAGTCCATGAAAGCAACATGGATCTACTTATTGTACTCTCGGCACATATCTTGGGTTTCTTTTAAGATAAGCAGTTGGTCAGTGGCTGACCGGCCTGGTCTAAATCCTGCCTGATATTCTTATTTCCTTCTCTGTATAGGGTTGTAGTTTATTCCTTAGAATTGTTGCGAGTATTTTGTAAGTTGTTTTTAAAAGAGATATTCTTCTGTAGTGGTTGTAGACTGTCGCTTCTCCCTTCTTATGGACAGAGGTTATTTCTGTTTCTGTCCATTCTTTAGGGATCTTCTGTTGTTGCCATATTTTGGTAATTAAATTCTTTAACTTATTAGTTAATTCCCCTCCCCCATACTTGATTAGTTGGTTTCTTATTCCATTTTCTCCCAGAGCTTTTCCATTTTTATTTTTATTTAGCGTGGCATTTCTTTCGTCTCTTGTTGGGTGTTCTCTGTTTTCTGTTACTGCTTTTTCTTCTTTTATTACTTCGGAATTTTTCCTTTTTTTATACTCTTCATTTTCTGGGCTTCTATCCTCTTCTCCGTTCAGTAAATCTTGAAAATATTTATTCCGTAATTATTTGTTCTTCATTACTTATTCTTTCTCCATTTTCGTTCTTAAATGCTAGTGGTGTTTGTTGGTAACCTCTTCTTGTTTGCTTTACTTCTTGGTAAACGTTTTTTAGTTCTCTTCTTTATAGTATTTTTCCATCTGTTCTGTGTATCTTTGCCAGAATTTCTTCTTTACCTCTGTATAGATTCTTTTTGTCTTTCTTCTTTGCTTTTCATATTTTTCTCTATCTACCTATCTTTCGGTTTCTATCATTTTCTTCCTTGCCTTTAGTTTTTTCTCTCGTTCCTTTTCGCAGTCGCTATTGAACCAGTTATTTGTCTTTTTCTTTTTTCATTTCTTGTTTAGGGCTTAATCTGCTACACTCTTTATACACTCTTTAATCTCCTTCCAATTCTTGTCGATATTGTCTTCATTCTTTCGTCTTTCTTTTATTCTTGTTTCAATTTCTGCCTCATATTTCTTTTGCCCTTCTTCTTGTGTTAAACTTGCTACCTCAAATTCTGATTTTCTTGTTGTGTTGGGCTGTCTTATCTTATTCTGGCGATTGTCTTCCATTGATATGACTAAATTGTGGTCAGAGTTCGCATCTGCCCTTCTTCTTGTTTTTACATTTGTCACCATTTTTATATTTTCTTTGTATCAGTACGTGATCCATTTGACTAATAGTCTTGCCATTTGGTGCTACCCATGTGCTTTTGTATATCGCTTTTCTTTGGTAGGAAGTGCTCAGAATTCTGTAGTATTTTCCTGCCGCAAAGCCAATTTTAGCATTGAAATCGCCTATTGTCATTGTTATAGTATTTGTTTGGCTGTGGGTAATTTGATCACACATGTTTTCTTCTCTTTTTCCTTCTGTTCTGTTGGGACATGGCCATTTATAATATTTATAATATTTTTTTATCGGTTTAAAGCTTTTTATCTTGTCTTTTAGCTTTTTTGCTATCAAGAAACCAGTTCCAATTGTCTTTGGATTATGGCTACGTTGAATTTTCTTGCGCATCGCCATAATTGTATCCTACACGTCCAAATGGGTTTTATTACTATTTTGTATATGAGGGTTTTATTATCTAGTGATATTTTTGACCTTCTGCGTATTAGCCAGTTTATCTATCATTTTTAGAACAATTTGTTTCCTTTTTTTGACGTTGTTTGCAGTTTAGCTTGTTATCCAGATTTAGCCCACTTCATTAATTTATGACATGAAACTATGAATGTATTTAGATTTCAGTAATACTTTGTTTTATTTAGACAGTCTGTTACATGCAGCATCAGGCATTGTTAAGGCTGTAGGAGCCTCTATTATACATCTCTAGTTAAACAAATTTTACCAGAAGTAAACGTGGTAAACAATTACGTAATTTTTTAGAATGGATAGGTAAAAGATTTCTTTCGTGGTTTTCTCATCTACACACAAACTTTTTCATCTATGGAATGGGGACAAATAAATCAATTTTTAGTAGCGTAATTTCTGTGTGGCTCCTACACCTTTAAGCGGAAAAAATTAATGCATTTCAAATGTTCAACGTTTTCATGGCAATGATAAATTATTAACACACGTATCATGAATATCGAACATTTATTATATCTAGTGCGGAAGATAAGTGGGGTAATAATACTGAAAATAAACAAACTTACATAAATGCTCTTCATGGAGCAATAGTTATATCTAATAAATGTACATTTATAAAATTACAGGCAACAATACATAATTTTTTTCAAAAACTGTATAGTAGGTACTTATGCTCATAAATATCAACGTCTCAAATTAGTCAAATTGTTTTTATGTATGCAATATAATAAATAATATACGAATATACTGTCATGTTGTACAGTTGATTGGCTGAGCACCAGGCCTTTTGGGATTTTTGGGATCTTATTGGATGGTATTATTATGAAATAATAGGAGAATCACTAGATTGGATATGTATTTTCTTATTATATCGTAGGCAATATATAAATAATAACGATATTAGATATTTTTGATCAAGTTATGTAGATATAAATGTAGCTGTACCTGGTCATCGGTGAAAAAGCCAATTCTGTCCTCCAATGAACTTTACGTATTGCAACTCAATCGATGCTGATAATGCTTTTGGTGCAATATTAGACGACACTGATTTTAAACAGGGTGTTTCACAACTAGTGTATAAAACTTTGCATTTGGTTGGTGAGCTAATTTTGAGTAACAGATGTATAATGAACATATGTCCTATTCTTATTAATTGCAAAACTACATGAGATCAAAGTTTGAGTGGCATACTTAGATACTTCAAAATCAGAATATCAAGAGGCTTTTAAGAAAACAAACATCTATCACAACAATTAACAAAATTGTCTCAATTTTACTTAAGTTATTTGTGTCTTTGTTAAATAATAGAAGGTTTAGTGCAGCTGAGTATGTTGATATTGTTTTTGTTTACGGATCATGCAACTACAATGCATTTTCAACAATCAGTTACTTAAAATAGAAGTTTTAAACGATCGTTGAAAATGCCCAATGAACAATACGCAGATTGTTTAGAAAACCGGACATGAGATGCTAGAATATGCTCCACTTAATATTCGACAAAGGCATATGGTATCAACAATGGTGTTTCGACTGGAACGTCTCGTTATGGAAGGCAAGTAGCTGCATGGCTAAATTTTCATTATCCTGATGGATGTATTAGACGTATAGGGCCAGTCATGTGGCCTTCAAGATCTGTAGTTTTAAATCTTCTGGATTATCATTAGAGACATCTAAGCAGCTGGTGTAGGGTGTTAAAATACAAACTCATGAGCAATTACTTGACAGAATCACCAATGCGTCAAAATTATATTGTTTTTTAAGTTTCTGTTTGTTGGTTACGGGTTATTTCATATTAAGGTTCTGAATTAATTATGACATTAAAAACCTTTGGCCTCCTGTTTTGTAATTAATTATATTAAAACTTATGTTCAATAGACAGTTTTCACTCAAAATGAACTCAGAAACCCAATGGAAAACTTTTTTACACTAATTGTGAAACACCAGCGATAGCTACAATTCAACGTTTAGCTCCCTAACTTTATATATTTGAATGGTATAAATACTTTATGGGTTGTATTTCTTAACAGATAAGAAATGGAAACATTGTAGGTGAAAAAATTGGGTACTACTCTGCTTTAACTAGAAGCAGAGGTAAATATTTCGATTTGTATATAGATGAACGCACTGCTTAGAAATCACACAGCTTTTGATCTGATTAATACTCTGGACTCATTTTCATATATAGCAAAAAGCTTTATCTCTGTACCTTTAAGGAATTTTATAATTCTGTACCTTTCTCAAACTGAATTTCGCCTGCGATACGGGGTTCAATTTTACGATGGTCGAGTTTTTGTAAACATATTTTTGTAGCCCAATCACGTACCCTAACGCGTAACACGCATTGCAGATGCGTATAAGGTGTGCTTACAACTTCTTGCTTTTGTATCTTGTTTACCAATAAAAATTTTAAAATTCGGATCAGTGGGAATTTTATTCTACATAATATAAAATAATTTTTAACTATACACAGTGCTTGGTTAAGCAAAGATAAATTAAAGGTATAAATTATTCATTGTTATAAAACTTAAATACATACTAGAAAGCTATAGCGGTCTAAACATAATATTTTCTGCATAGTCATTATTTCTATAGCAATTTCACCAAAATTATTTTTGTTTCCATGTCAGATATAAGCTGGTAAAAATATTATTGATGTTTAATTGTCAAAAATACTTAGACCTGGCAATTTAAAATTTTGATACAATATCTCATTAAAGTATTTTTTAAATCACGTATGTCATAGTACGAGGGGGAGTTCACGCCAAAACCGGAATTTCCTTAGTGAAAGTAAAAATTGGCCGCGAAAGTGTAAGTGATGATCCCGGCAGAGGAAATTCCAATGCAACAAAAGCCGTTCCTGCTGTTATTCAACGTGTTGATGATTTGATTAAGCCGAATCTGTGAATTATTGTTTCGGAAATAGTGAAAACATCAGGGAAAAATCATCCATAAACACCTCAACATTAAAAAAGTGTCAGCTCGATAGATGCCACATCAACTTTCTGAGGATCATAAACTGACGCGCTTCCACAATTCATTTCAGTTTCTTAAATGTTGCATTATCATACACCATCCCAGTGGCAAAGCATGCAATGGAAACATTCGGATTCGCCTCCACTGAAAAATTCAAATTGGTACTGTCTATTGGCAAGATTATGGCGTCCGTATTTTGGGACTGCGAACATGTTATTTATTTCGATTTTCTACCACCAGTTCAGACAATAAAAAGTGGATATTATTGTAAAGTCCTTGACACATTTTGTCAAACAATTCGAAAAAATCGAAGGGGATTGACATCAGAAGTGGTAATCCTTCAACAAGACAATGCCAGACCACACACGGCAAAGATTAGAAACGATTTTTTGAACAAATTGGGCAGGGAACCTCTACCGCATCCTGCTTATAGTACAGACTTGGCTCCCTCAGGATTTTATTTGTGTCGACCGCTTAAAAGTTATCTTGAACGATTTCAAGAAGGAGATGCACTTAAAAATGTGTCCTAAATTGGTTTAGATGGCAGGAAGAAAGTTTTTATTTTGCAGGATTTCATGCTTTGTTGCAAAGGTGCAATAAATGAGCAGATGTTAATGGAGAGTATGTCGAAAAATGAAACTGGTTTAATCTATATAAAGTTTTGAATTGCTTTCTTTGAAAAAATAAATTAAGGTTTTGGCGTGAACCGCTCTTGTAAAGTGTGAGAACAACTGCAACATTATTAATTTCATTAACTGCCAGTTTGAATTGTCGCTAACACCGAGCTTCTGTAAAATTCCATACTAACCAAGGTAAAAATTCAAAAATGATTCTTGAAGAAGTATTGGCTGTGTGGGCATGATTGTTCTTCCAAGTCAAATATTTACAAGAATTCATAACTTATTTAAATGTGGTCGAGAATTATTCGATGATGATCCCCGTCAAGGGCGCCCAGTTGAAGTCATTTCAAAAATTTTTCCTGCGTATAACATTCATATTTCACGTTTTGAACCAATTTTTCATTAGTTTATTGTGGGTATGAGAATTTTAAGTTGGAGCAGTGACAAAATATAATTTTCAGTTTTAAGAGTGCGCTGAAATTAAAGAAACAAATAGATGTTATACGGGAGATCCGTCTGACGGTAAGCAAGTAGATAGTGTTACGTTAAACATTGATAAATATTGTAAATTATTAATAAACTCTTTTATTACATGTTAATTATTAACTTTATATTTGCAGTATCCTACAGCATATAATAAGTAATTTAAAAAGCTAGAAAACTATATACCTGGTATTTGATTTATAAATATTTCGAAAAATTGCCCCATTGGCGAATAACATTTGCGTGGTTTAACTAATATGTCGAGTTATATTATGTTATGACTATGTATCTATAAAATATTTCATCAAACTATAAATAAAGACCTTTATAACTTCATATTAGTTAATTTTATAGAAGAAAATTTAATATATTCCAGTATGCGGATATGGTGTGCCATTTTATTAAACAAGTTTAGTTTGGCCTAGCTGACTATTACACCCTGTATATCTGAAAGGTATTTCTCAATATTATATTCCAAAGTTAATAAAAACTAAGCCATACATAATAGAATCGCGCGCGAACAATATACCTTAAAATAAATGTTACTTAATGTTCGGTTCATAACAATAATCTTTCATTTTTGTATATGTTTGAGTTTGCCGACACACGTGGACCGAAGGGCCGTGGCCCCCCTTCGATAAACAGGAAACTGCCCCACGTGAAGGTCCACTCTTCGGACAACATTATTGTCAGTGCTGGCAATAATTTAGTTATTGGGTCATGTGCGGGTTCCTAACGCACACATGGTACAGTGACTGCTCGTGAGTTAAGAAAGAGGGTGGGCACAAGAAAAAACTTACCTATTTTTTGTACATAAAATCCATTCTTCTATTTTTCATGCTGGAAAAGACGTCTATGACTTTGTTGTCAAAATCCGGGATAGACTGGACGAACTTCTTTTCTATTGATAGGACTGCCAATGCGTTCAGTCGATCTTTTTGCACACAATTAACTTCCATCATTGAAAAAACGTCACTTTCGTCTTTGAATTCAAACGCACGATTGCGAGAAAACAGCGCTCCAAAGTGCAAATTCAAACGTTGACTGCAAACGGGAACAATGTGCTCGGTGCCCCATTCGCCTGGTATATCGCGTATAGCGAAGATAACCGATAGGCAACCGAATCATCCTCTAAATAGGTATAAATCAGAGCGTTCCCCGGAACATAGTTTTGAGCGTGTTAGTCGCGCCTTTGCTGCGGAAGGAAAATTTGATACCATCGTTAAAATAATGAAATTAAAATAATGCACTGAATTACATGCGAATTTCTTTCTGTGTTTATCATGGTGGTTGGGTGGGCACGTGCCCTTGTGCCCTTTAGCACAAGCCGCCACTGCTTAAGTATATCATTGATGGTTTGATTCTTGAAGCCATTTTGTCGTCGAGCTTTAAGAAGTTTCTCCATTTCTTGATCTTTGTTTAATGGGTCTGCGAGTCTTTGAGAAGGGGTGACCAGGGTTTTAACCACTGATCGAAGTTGTGCCGGATGGTGGTGTGATTCCGCTTCGAGATAGCGGTCTGTATGTGTTTAATGAGAGTAATTTTTGTTCTGACTTAATCAGTAATCATAAAAATGATAAATTTTGTCAAATGGATCAACTAAAAAACGGTAACAATTTTAATTAATATAAGGCAAAGTATGTACCTACTTTGTTTAGGTACGATGGTACTTTTAAAAAAGGAACTAGGTACAGGTAAAGATACTTTCGGAAATAAGTACCTCAGTAGGTATTTAGGTACAGAGAAAATACCTAGGTACATCCCAACACTGAGTAGTACAGCTATTTGGTCGCAAATAATAATTATTCAGTTACATTATTAAACTCCATTAAAAATGTGAAAATATGTATTCTTTCAATCTTTTAAAATTACCGATATATTTTCTTAAATCACATGTTTCTAAAACTTTTAAATCCTGAAAAGTAAACAATATTTGTTCTTTAAATGTTGAATAAACAGATGTTATGATAAATAAATATAAATTCTAAAATTATTATTTATAAAAAGTAACAATGTTTCAAAATACAAAAGCATTTAACGTAGACTGGGAAAAAAATAATCACTTCAATTGCTTAAAACAAAAAAATTTATAAGGTACTACCTAATATTTTTCTATTTTTGTTTTGGCTTTTCTAGAAAAATGTTCGTTTGTATGTATAAAAAAAACTGTGCTCTACTGTATACCCTGTAGTCTACACTATGCCTTCTCCCCCTCTTACATTACGGTCTGGGTGTTACAGAAACATTGGAAAACACAAACGAATATAAATAGCTTAATTAAATTTACAAATAACCGGCGTAAATGAACGAAAGTTCAGCAGTGGGTGTGTCTTTATAAGAGGCGAATGTTGTTATTTTGCTATTAACTATGTCAGTAAGTTTAAGTGAACAATTTCAATATATTAGTGTAGTAGTAATAGCAGAAAAGAGCATTCCATTGTTGCGTTGTGTTTGCAATCATCTAGAATTAATGACGAATCACACAAAATAAAACCTAGGATTAGAAAATAAAATACAACTGTTACGTTCATTTGATTTTGGCGCTTCTTACGGATTAAAGTCTTATTTTATTGGCCCCTCCAAGCCGATTACTATCTCACTATTTCCTGAACACAGTTTAGTGGACCATTTTTTTTTGTTATCCTAGAGAAATGCCGATGTATATTTTATCTACGCGCTTGACTGAACGTTTGCTGGAAATTTTCTGTACTTGAGGGAGCCCTACGTGTTAATTGCTTTAGAATTCATGCACCATATTTCGTAATATGGTGAAATACTTTCAGCTGCTGCATATTGGCGTTCGTTTTTTTAGGAGTCGACCTTTTGACCCGGTTGCTTGCTAAGACCTCGGCGCCGACGATAAGTACTGCAGGGGAGGCTTGGGTTTCGATGGGTGTCCATTGTGTGCATTTTGGAGTGAACAGAACCATCGACAAGTGTGGGATTAAAGAAACGCGCTGGATTTAATCCTCAGAAGGCAATTCATTGTGGATTTGCTTATCGCTTTTGACGGATTAATATCGAACCCCCTTCCTGACACTTTGGATGTGCCACTGCTGTGACAAACGCAAAGCGACCTCGTGCTTGTGATTACTTCCAAGGCGGAACCTAGGAACACCCAAAATTGTGCGTTTCCCTCTGCTCCCTACCTGAGGAAAACTAAGGTAAAAACTTTTTAATTGTGTTGCTGCTGTGAAAACTTGTTCCGAGATTCATTTTATTGGTTTAAAGTGCTGAATCCTTTTTCTTGATGTAACGCAAGGCGACCGTCAGTCTCCTGTTGCCATTAATGGTTAATTGTAAAGTGTAATTAATTTTTGTAAACTCGGACGTCGCTGGCTGCGTAGTTCTGTGTGTTTAGTAAAGCAATAGAGTTTTAATTGTCTTAAAATTCACCATATATCTTTTATTTGTGTGTATTTTATGGTGCATGAACTTTGTAAGCACTATATATAGGAGGAGACACAATAAAGGTGAGTTCGACTCCCGTAAGCTGCTGGTTTCTCGGCCTTCCTACCAGAACCTGCATCCAGCTGTAACCTGGAGGGTGGCGCCCATTAATTTCGACTTACCCTGTATATTACCACGTGAGATTTCCTTCCCTTAAGCGTTTCTCGTGAACCGCCCCTACTCCTCCGAGTTAAGCCGTAGGCACTTCCATCTTTCCTGTTGCGGCCCGACGAAAAAGCTCGTTTGGCCCGTAACACAACGCGAAAGATATGCTTACGAAATAAGAAATAATCATCCTTTATAGAGAGTTTGCTGCCTAAAAACATGTTAGTTGTGGTGATCTTACCAGTTTTTATAGCTATTTTCTAACCTCGCAATAGTTTTGTATTTTTAGTAAAATTATGCGTTGAAATTCCAATGAATTTCCAACTACTACACTTTGGAATACAACTTTTAAAGTACAACCATTATTTTAAGGACGAATCTTTAAGCCTTTGACTTGGAGATTATCTGTAACTGATAGGGGACACTCAGGTAGAACCAGCCAACGTATTCAGTTGCATTTTAAAATATTTACAAAATTTTACACATTTTTATATCATATACAAATTCCTTCTTCAGTACATAGAAGTAAAACGGGGAACATTAATTTTGAATTTAATAACGAATTGCAAATGATGCACCGCACGCTAATCTAAACTAATTAAATAAAAAATATTAACTTGTTTATAACTTTTACCTAATTCGTAAGTTTTTAACTATTGAAACAGATTTTAACGTTTTATATAATACGTGTTAAAGTAATTCATTAATTAATGCGTATATCAATGAAAATGTTAAAAACATCGGAAGAACGAATTATTCCGAAACAGCTTATAAAATAAATAATTAAAATCTACTACTATTATCATTAAGCTTAATTACTTGACTCATCCGAAAAACAAATAGAAAGCGAAATTCTTTACTTCATTGTTAATTTTCAAAAGTTTCTATACAAGCAAAATATTAAAATACCATTAAGTTTCTATTTTAAAATATGCACACCGAGTACGTACCTGTGGACTAGTAACAACCGCTCGTTCTTTTGTTACGGCATTACAAGCTTCCCGCTGATATGAAATCACAAGATAACAGCGGCTCAAAGATTCGGCCTTAAAATAATGGTTGTACTTTATCTTTGGTTATTCCATTACTACGATACTCACACCACGGAACATACACTACTGACCAGGGTACTCACACGATCACTTCATTAGTTGCATAAAATGTGATTGTGCAACTCAACTGGTTGCAACTCGCAGTTGCATATAATCTATTCACGATTGATTTGCCATCCAACAGGCTGTGGAAATCTGAGGGAATGTGTGGTATCATTGAAATTTGTCAATTAATTAAGTTGGGTTATGCTAGTTTTTCTTGATGGAGGTTATGTTTTTTGAAAGCAGGCAATGTTGCCAGTGGAGCTTGTTTGTTCATTTCACGTCCGCCTATTTCTGCTCAATATTGGTTTATAATAGTTAGATATGATAATGATTTTATTATAAATAAAATAATAACTATAATTTAAACATTGTCGTAACACATACCAAATACATATTGCTGTTCTTTTTACACGAGAATTCTGAACTCAAATCGTATGTATACAGAGCATATTCAACGCCATTCTTTGTTGTGGTGGTTAACCAACCATTCCTGCAGTACACCTTTTTTGCAAGAAAATGTGGGCGGCTTGTCAAACTGCACTGAATGATAAGGTGCGTTGTCCATAACCACGACAAATTTTCCTTACAACTTGTCCAAAGCAGAAATCAGCTGATTAACCAACCAATTTTGAAAAATTCCCCCATTCATAGTTTTATGATAGTCCCTGTCGTTGTTCTTTGAGTCTAGTAACATGTCGCACCCTTTCAAAAAGCCTAAATTACATCCCGCATTCAAAATCGTGAACCTCTTCCCCTCACTTTTAATTTTGGCTGGGTTACTTTTAAGATCGGTATTGTATTCCAAATTTTCACGAGAGTCAACCAAGAGTTTGTCGAGAGTAAAATGTTCATTCTTCAGATGATACTGCCAAATTTGTCGTTGCAAATCTTTTCTAAACGTGTAATTTAAGAAAACGTCCGTCTTAGTACGTTTACTACAAATGGATGATTTCAAAACGTCCTGTCCTTGTGATAAAATGTCCCTTATAGAACGCTCAGACACCTAAAATTATAAGTAATTTGCAATTGCATATTTAAGAAATAATACATGCTTACCCCAAATATATCCATTAATCGATTTATAATCGTAAATCGTGTGAAGTCTGGCCTATCTCTTTTATAATGGTTGAAAGCTTTCACAATTTGCAGTTTAGTAACTTTGTTAATAACCTTCACCATTCTGACAATTAAGTAGGTATAATATATTATGTGTTTTATTAGTTATGAACTTACTAGATTATTTTGGAAAAGTAGGGGACTCTAGAGCTGGCAACAGGACAATTTCATTTTGACATTGCTAGAGATCAATCTATAATATTTCAGAAATGCAACTTAAGAAAAAAAAACACAGCCTGCTGAATGGCAAATCAATCGTGAATAGTGTATAGTTGGCTCTGCCCAATTTGTACAAGCTAAGTGCTAAGTAACCAATACAATCTGCATTGTTCGTTACTGCTATTGCTTAATACAATAACATTTTAATTCTTCTTTGTGTTATTATTATTTTATTGAACAGTTGTAAATTAAAAGTTTTTAAAATTGGGGAGGACAAGTGTTCTAATTTAATTTTCTGGTAACTTTGGCTATACTCTAGACACTACCTCGGGAACATCGATGGTTGGCAACACTACCAACTTCTTTTCTGTCAAATCTAATTGTACACGGTAGGTGTAAAAATTTATTTTTAATTTTCTGTAATCATCCTTTAAAATACATATTAAATTTGTGTATTTGTTGGATTTTCGAGTATTAGAATATGTGATTCATTATAGCAACTACAAATTTTTGCTATTTACAGTAAATGAAACAAATTAATGTTTGATGTTGCAGGTGGTGTTCGGTTAACTTGGAACAAGAGGTTGCATCAAAATGGTAAGTTTTCAACAAGCTCCTATGGAATTCTATTTTTCTAATGAGCTTTTCTATTCTTTAGCCACGTGAAATCACAGAAATCAAGGATTTTCTCCTTAAAGCGAGGCGAAAGGACGCTAAGTGTAAGTAAATTTGTTATTGCGTGCTTCTTACTGCATGGATCATTCAATGGATGTTAAAACAGCATGCACATTATGCTCACTTTAGTTGCTTTAAGATTTTTCCAATCAAAGTTGATTAAAATTTGTTAATGTGGTTATAAAGCTTTTTTTAATAAATCAAACTTTGCAGCCGTCAAAATAAAGAAGAACCCAGAAAACGTAAAATTCAAAGTTCGTTGTTCACGCTTCCTTTACACACTGGTTATCACAGACAAGGAGAAGGCAGAGAAACTAAAACAGTCGTTACCGCCAGGTCAGTAGTTTGAATTTTCTTCTACTTTAATTTGAATTTGCAATGTATAACGGTTAATAGACCACAGTCCAGCTCTAGTTAGAAACATCAATTTCCTAGCTAGCGTTTTAAACTGTGGAGAATAAAGCTGCTCCTTACCACGCTCCAGTTTACTTATAATCGGCGCGAAATTGACGCAGCGACAATCTTGCCATCACACTCTTACAAAATAATTATACATAATCTTTTACTAATTATATAATATTTTGTTGCAGGTTTGCAAGTGAAAGAAGTTAAGTGAAATGTATATTCTTTTTTACAAACACAATAAATTAATGTAAGATTAATTGTTATTTTATTGACTAGTATTAAAGACAATTCCATAAAATTACTCTTAAGATTTATATTTTTGGGATGCTGTGTGGAGTTTTGCTTTGGTCAGAGTGTGGGTTCTAACATCGAATTGATCTTCAGATTCGCTCGTGTCCAAGTCGTCGTTATATAATTGACTGTAGCTTTTATCTTCAAAGTTTCTAAAATTAAAATTCTTGAGTTTAATAAGGTTAATATTTTATAATATGAATTTTCTACAAACTAATTTTGTTACTAATTTTAAAAATGCGTTTTAAGAAGGACAAAATTTTAGAATAATATTCCGATTTATTAAATGACATTTAGGAGTTACATGGCTGCACAGTTTTTCCTATGAAACATGCATGTAATTCACACCTTAAAATTCAATAGTTGAATGGTAAATTCTAAATAAAATTATAAAAATAATTATTATATGATTAGTAGTTTAAAACTTCATGTAAGCGATGATTTCAAATGAAATATTCCTAGTTGGAAATTTTCTGTATATTATGCAACACTGGTATTTAAATACTATACAAATTTATTAAAGAAAATCAAAAACTACGAATTTTGAAGGATGAATTGCCTAAGCTCTAGGTTTTAATACTGTTGTGTTTTTAAGTAAAGGAAGTCCAAGATAAAAAGAAGGAAAGATCGGGCTTTTAGTGAATGTGCGAATTGGTTGCATGTTGAGTACAAAAATATTACGAAGATTGCCATTTTAGTACATGTACGTTAGGTACAATTACCCGTAATTAAATATAATTGCCATTATCAAAATCGTAGTTGCAACTTCATAACTGAAAAGATTCAACCGTCTACTGTATATAGGTGAATAATCTGTTAAAATAGCAAGAAATTTTTTAATTATACACACTGGATAGTATTGTAACCTTTATATGTGTAATGGATCTGTAATCCCTTTTGCTATCAGAATTTTAAATTGGAAAACTAATTACTATCAACAAAAAATATATTGTTAGCTGAATCTTTTCTGAAAAAATCTGTCCAATTACAAAGGACAAAGATAAACAGTTCTGGTCTAAAGCACAATGCATAAAGATAAACAAAATACATTCTGCAAAATAATTTAGTGAAAATCTAAGGTTTTTAGTCTAATTTGCAGGTTTGCTTTTGTGCACAGTTTACTCAAAAATCGAAAGTGTATGTTATTATTTTATTATTATTGTTTGTTTGGGCTTTGGCCTCGGCATGCCTTTCGTCACTGCGACTCTTAGTGGTTCTATTGTAACTTAGAAGCCCTTTCCCTTGTTAGAGAAGTTGAAGGCTGTTGAA
>JABXWE010005266.1:0-71579 GCA_014611495.1 Limonius californicus
TATATATATATATATATACATATAAGCTGATGTAGAACGTCTTACGACTACCGACGCCTCTTCTGATGATGGTTTACACTTTTTTAAATCCTAGCCATGCCAAATGATTGAACCGAGTAATGATTTCCACATCTGACATTTTCAACCGGATAAAATGTGACATTTTACTCTTTAATTTCACGCTTGATCGTGGCAAATGTCGTGCATACATTTTATTTATATTCCTGATAGTGGTATACACAATAACGACTTTCTTTTGCACCTGACCGTGAGTGATACAAAATAATTACTTCTAACCCTTACTTAAGTTGAAATTTATTATTAATCCCATCGTTCTTACTAAAACTGTCTTGAGATCTTAGCACGTGGCTGCTACTTTTTGTGTCGTAAAATTACTATGGTTTTTGTTTACGCTTAAATGTGCGTCCGAAAGTGTGAAGGCGTGCCTCTGCTAAAAGCGGCATTTATTTTAACAAAGGCTCATTCCTAAGTTTGTACAAAATTATGAATTTTTCGCTGAGCGTATCCTGTTACGATCCATTTAGCACTTTTAAAAATTCCCGTTAAGCTCTACTTAACCAGCGCTTGTTAACGCTTTTCGCAAATAAACTTAATTTATTCAAATGGACGTATAAAGATAAAATCCTTATAAAACTCCCGATGGCCTCCGCTTTTAGTAGGTTTACGATTGAACGTTTTAAAGTAAATTTTATTGCAACAGTAAATGCTTCCTACACTTTAAAGTTTTTACAAACAAATGTTGTAGTTGTGAAATATAGCTAGTAGTCGCGTAGTAAAATAAAAGTAAATGCAAAACTTCTGTTAGCTTAAAATTAAATAAGGAATTTTTTAGTGCACCATAAAAAGGTTCCTCGCTTCTCTGTGGGTTTGTGTTGCGTTTAAATAATATTCTAATAAATTTATTCCAGCCATTTCGAGGATGATATAATAAGGGTCGACCATGTTTCTGTTTCTGCCCCGAAAGTTCTCTTCCATTTTGCCTTCGTTGATAAAAGTGTCAATTTCACTCGTGCAGAAACGTTCTCCAAAATAAGTTTGTCGTTCTAAATTCAAAAAGAGACACAACGTCTGAAGTTGCCATTCGATTTGTAAAACGAACAAATCATAACCGCAAACTGTAACCCTGTTTTCTTGATCGTAATTTAATTTCTGATCGACTCCGACCTGTCTGTTCAAGAAATCCAATATTTCTATCATCCTGTAATTCCAGGAGGTATTTTCAGTCGGACGTATGCTTTCCATTTGCACACCTGTCAATCAGACACTTCAGCCTCCAATAATCGAACCAGTCGAGTAATTCGTTTCTACTTTATAGCTAATACACATGAATATTGCTTTTTGTGCCTTCGATGAATTAATAATCGCATCACTCGGTTTCCTAGTTCCTAAGTATCTCGAAGCTTCGGGCTATGTTAGTTCCTAAATGTAATTAATTTGTGCGAAACATGCAAGACCGTGCGCCTTTTGCTCCTTAATAGACTCCGGAAAGGGATGTACTTATAAAAGGCTTTGACAAAGTTTGATAACCACTGGCCGTGATCTGAGACGTGGCGCTTTTATTAAGGCAACTTCTGTTAATAGCCAATAAAATGGGGAAAACTTCATATGGTTAATGTGCGACTATTAACAATTTCGGCTTATATATGAAATGTATATAATTTATTAAAATGGCTCGTAATAAAATCGTTATAAAAGATTTATGCTTCAAGAGGGTCTTCCAATTTAGATCGCTTTCGGTTTTTTGTTGAGACAGCAATTCCATATTCTACCAAAACTTTTTCATTTTCTGTTAATAATTTATTGAAGCGAAGATGTGTGTTCGATGTCTTCTAAGAGCAGGCACTTATTTAATATGGTATAAATAGCTTTATTATTATACTTTGACTCTAACCGTGCTGAACATCTAACTGCCTTTCCTATTTGTCATGGTGCCCATCTGAGCTGATTCTGGCAAAAATACAACTAATCTGCTTATAATATTAATAATATAGATACATATATATATATATATATAGGGTGTCCCGCAATAGGATGTACATAGCTTCAGTACGTGTTCCTGGCCTCTTCTTAAGTCGAAAACTTCCAATAAACATACGCATAAACATATTGGCACTTTTTCATTCAAAAAATAACACTAAGAATCAAATCTTTAATGGTAAAGGTCGTCAATTAACGGTTCACCAAATAAAATGCTACAGTTATGTAGCAGTTTCTATCTCAAGTTTTCAAAATGACCACCTCGATTAGCTATGCACATTCGTGCCCTCTGTGAGATCGTAGTGATATACCTCATAATAGAGTCGGGATCGTTTTTGATTATATTGGAAGCATCAATTATTCGATCCAGTAACTCATCTGTAGTGTTTGACTTTACCGCATACGCCAAGGACTTCATACGGCCCAGAGATAGTAATCTAACTGCGTTAGATCCGATGACCTGTATGTAATGTAAATGTAATTACAGCCCTGCCAAAAGGTGGAGGTGCTCCATCTTGCTGTACCAACATATCTGTTCTGATATTTAGAGGTACATCTTTTAACAACACTGGTAGTTTTTCTTGCAGAAAGCGGAGGTAATGTGTTGCATTCAAACGACCTTCAAATACGGCCCATACGGACATACGGCCCAATCATTTTGTACCTGATGATACCACACCAGACATTAATAGAAAAACGGTGCTGGAAATGTGACTCTGTGGATTTTCTAGCGCCCAAACATGTGAATTTCTTGTGTTTCTTATTTCATCTCGGTTGAACGAGGCCTCATCCGTGAAAAGAATTATTCGCGTGCAATATAATCATTTGCTAAAAGAGCCTGTACTGTTTGTAAATGATACGGGTATAAGCCAAAACCGTGAATGGTTCTCCATATTTACATTCGGTTAGTACCGATTTGGTTAGCTAGCCGTCTAACACTAGTAGTGGGACTTCTATTCTAATTCTAATTCTAATGAGAATATTTTCCTCTAAATCAACGTCCTCAGTGATCGTTCACGTTTTGATTGCGGTACTTTACCAGTTTTTCTAATAATAATAGTAATAATTTGTAATGTTGTGAGCTTTATGCTTTTCTTTTAAAAAAAGTGTTATAGTGACGTGCTAGAGTATGTTAAGAAGTTATTAGTTGATTTTGATAGACATTTCATTTAATTTAAATAATTTATTATAAATTATGGTAAAAATATTTGTCAATTTCTAAATGCACTTTTTTAGGCGGCCTTAGGCTAGAGGTTAGCGTGTTAGAATTCAATACCAAAGGTCCTGGGATCAATTCTCAGTACCGCAATATCGGATTTTTAACGGCCGTTCTCCCTCGCAAGGCAGTGGCAAACCAGCGCGATATTCTGTGGTACTTTAAACGCGCAACACAGGCATATGAGAGAAGATCGCGACGTCTCGTAAGATATAAAGCACTCGAAGAAGAACTGCATTTTCAAATATATATCAAGTGAGGTATCAAAATGTTCATATTTTAATGTACAACACAGTGGTGCTTCCATTTTTAAAGTGTGATAATTTATAAGAAATTTATTGCAATTTATGAGTTAGATAAATTTTGACCATTTAATGCTTGGCCCTGATTGGCTGATTTTGTTTGAGTTGCATTATTTTTGTTGTTGTTTGTATGCCGTTTCCTTAGTAACGGGTCAAAAATAGGAGTTTTATTAATTAAAAAGTTGAAGTTGTTGCAATTTTACCATCTTTGAGACCGCACTTTTGTTAGCCGGCTCCTCAAATTTATTTATTTGTGTGTCCATTTATGTACCTATAATGGCAAGAAATCAAAGTGTTTAGTGGTTGCTTGCATACTTGAAGTTGTTTTATTGTACTTACACTCGAGATTTTAGAAAATTTCAAGAAAAGTAGAAATGTCCTGGCAGAATTGGAAGTTAGCGTCCCATGATATTATCTTTCGTTGCCGATCGTCGTTTTGTTTATTGTATGGTGCTCAACCATTTTGGCATGTAAACAAAACATAAAGTTTAATGTTCTTCGATTATAACTCCATTCAACCAATTAAAATTAAAAAAATTAATGTAAATTTAATCTACTTACTTGTTGGCCCAAATTTTAATTTATACAAAGAACGTTTTACTGCACCAATGAGGCGGCCGTGGGCTAGAGGTTAGCGCGTTAGACTTCTACGCTTAAGGTCCTGGGTTCAATTCCCAGTACCGGAACTTCGGATTTTTAACGGCCGTTCTCCCTCGCAAGGCGAAGGCAAACCAGCTAGGTACCTGCCTAGTAAATCTTCTCTGGAGTAGAAGTGTTTACACTTCCCGTGGTTCGGAGCCCGTATTAAACTGTAGGTCCTCTTTGTCTGTGGTAGTCTAAACGCGCAACACAGGCATAAGAGGTATGCAAGTTATTACATTCCAGAGAAATTCATCAAGGCCAAATTCATCTTCCATCAATGATTTAGTGAGGAAAGTAGGGTTTAGTGTATAAGCAAATTTAACAAAGTTAAAGAGTACTAATTAATTGTTTGTCATGTGTAATTTTATTGTAAGTTATTTTAGTTTGTTGAATAAGAAAGCACTTATAATTCTGATTTGAATATTTGAAAAATAATTTTTGAATGTACGAATTTCTTTTATTTCCCTGTGCCTTTTTTATGTTTACCTTGTTCTCTAGTGTTCGAGTTTATACAGTTTGCTCCAGTTATAACACTGACCCTGAGATCGTTTCATGCAGGTTGGTGCCAAATTTATTTGATTTATATGTTGGTTAGACAATGTATCGTTTGATTTGTTTATTATAAGATTCACAGCAGGTTGAGTTATCTTGATAATAGTTTAAATATTTATTAAAAAGGCTCCCAACGAATAGGTTTCACCACCTTAATTTATATAATATATGTATAGAGTCTCTACTTTTATGCAGTGCAATCGCAATTAGTTGTAGCGTAAGAGATCTCGATTACGTATTAAGTGGAAAAGAAGAAAATTAGTATGCAGTGGCAACTTTAATCAGTTTCGACATTACCACACTACCAATCGAACTAAAACTTCTGTGTAGTCCTAATCCACCTAAACATCTTAACACTGCCTTATCTTGAATTCCAACCCTATCGGAATATCGGGCATATCTTATCCACCGATCTTTTAAGTCGATGCATTATTTACTATAACATTGACAATGACTATTTTCAATTTCCTTGTTGCCTGACTTTTAATCCAAATAGACGTCACTGTAGCTGTGTGAAACATTGAATATAGAAAATCTCTGTTGTTTATTTAATACAAACCGTGCCTAATTATTATAAATAATATTGTTAATTGCCCTGACCTTGCCGAATATTTATCCTTATCTGATTTTGTACCCAACCGTTTTTCACAGCATTACAAATCCAACTAAAACTATTCCACCAAAACAGCTTAACACTGCCTTTTATTGAATTCCAACCCAGCCAAAACATCGGACATAACTTATGCAGCGATCTGTACGTGGATGCAATATTTACTACAATACTGAAAATGACAATTTTCAATTTCTTTGTTGCCTGACTTGTAAGCCAAATAGATGTCACTATAGCTGTGTGAAATATTGAATATTGAAAATCTCGTTTTCATATGCAATACAAACCGTGCCTAATTATTGTATATAATAATGTCATTTGCCCTGTGCGTGCCGAATATTTGTCATTATCTGATTTTGTACTTAGCCGTTTCGACAGCACTACAAATCCAACTAAACATTCTGCGTAATACTAATTCACCTAAACATCTTAACACTGCTTGATATTGAATTCCAACCCTGCCAGAATATCGGGCATAACTTATGCACCGATCTGTAAATGAATGCAATTATTACTACAATATTGATACTGACCATTTTCAATATCCTAGATGTCACTACAGCTGGGTGAAATATTGAATATTGAAAATCTCTGTAATATTGCAATTGCCCTGACCGTGCCGAATATTTATCATTATCTGATTTTGTAGTACCTAGCCGTGTATGTTTGAACATGTCAAATATGGCGCGTTTGTCCCATTTGTATTTGTGAGTATATCAAAATATAGCCTACATCAGTTTTACGCCTAACTGATATGTTTTTGAAAAGTTTAGGTTTCATCCTGATAGTCCGAAATATTTCTTAGCGTCTTTAATTTCTGTTTAGAGAGACAACCAGATATTCTTGCGCTGCCTCATTTTTACTTTTAACTGAATGGAACTGTTGTACATATTTTTTCACTGTGAAGAATGTAGTAAATTATTCGGCATGTATTCCTTTAAACTATAATCGTTTGTAGTACATACGACTGCCATAATTTACGAATTTGCACACACTGAGCAGCAGAATATTCGTGTTAAACGGTTGACCATACTTGTACCTGGCCATGAAGAATTTATTATATTATACGGCTTTTAACTGTGTGTAATGGTTGTGCATACTTGTTGTACCTGGCCGTGAAGAATCTATTACATTATTCGACACGACCAATTGAGAAATTCTGCATGTTACTTTAAACTAAAATAATTTCGAATATTTATAGTCGTTGTTTTTTACTATTTGGCACAGATAGTTGCATTATTTTTAATTCTTGCAATATATAGAGCTGTTGTACATATTGAATCAGCTGCCGTGAGGAATGCTCTATATTATTCGGCACAGTCAATTGGCAAATTTCCATTTACATTGCATTACTTTAAACTATAATCGCATTGCATTTAAGGCTTAGCACAGACACATAAGCGGAATATTCCAGTAAAATTTTATTATTACTTTTAACTACATATATCGACCTTTATTATGTACATATGTATATATCTTTACCACCAAACCGTGACGAATTTATTATATTATTCGGCGGTCAATTGAAATTGAATAGTTTCCATTTACATTAAGTTACTTTAAACTATAATAGAGCCGAATATTTATTACTGTCTTATACTTATATTTAGCTTGACAATTAGTACTCTTACCGCAATTCTTCTACTTCTACTTCAGTACTAAATATTTATGTGTAAAGTTAACTATATCAGGTATTCCACCGGTGTTTCACTTTAATCTTGTCAATGATTTAAATTACAAATCACATTGTGAATGTGAACTTAATTTTTTTGGTGGCCTTTATAGAGTGGGTTGAAATTACCCCATTAGTTTACATTTTACTCTGGCCGTGCCGAACATCGTTACATTATCACATTCTTATTCCTAACACTGAAAAATTCTATCGACTACCTAGTTTTGTACCTAACTATGTAGAATTGAGACTCTATTTTTATAGTAGCATTTTTAAAATTGCACTGATATCGACTAATTAATTAATTTTTACCCGGGCCGTACCGCATGAACCTAGCTACTATATTATTTACGTTTTTAGCTAGTTGGTCCTGAATATTTTTTGCCTAATTTTTACCATGCCTTGGCGTACCTTTAAGTAAAGACTATGCTTTAAGTATCTGCTAAACAAAATTAGGCTGCCAGATAACAAGATGTAGGTAAGGTCTTTTTCGGGAAATCGAATAGAAGCGGTAAAAGCATTAAAAGAATTGCTGAATTCTCTTCCCTTTTGTTTCAAACAAAGCCTTCTGTAATTTTGTTAGCTCAGCATGTAGCCGTGCAAGCTTACACAAAGAACAGCAAGCCTTTCTATCACACAAACTAAAATTTTTTCGTTTTGGCAGCCCACAATAGAGAAGTTGCAGGCTAAATGCAGTACGCAAGCATTGAAAGCCAATAACCAGTTTTCTTTTACAAAACGAACAGGATAGTAAGTCAACAAAATGAGGGTTGTAGGTAATCGAACTGCAAGGGCCCTAACCTAACCTAATTTGCTGCTACCTCCTCCAGATCTTCCAGCTATCGGAGTTCAAAGAAAATTGATTTACCGTTAAGAAGGGCTCACGTCGCATTACGTCTCCTTGTCTAAATTGAACTTGAAAGCTTTTTAATTCCTTAGCAGTAAATGTATGAAACATTTTTTTGGATAGAACAAAATTAAAAGCTTTCCTGTTTAATTCATGATAATTTAGCTGATTTTGAGATCTTCTAAAGCACAATTTTTTAATGAGGTGAAGAGGATAGAAAACTCGAGCTTGCTAAAGTACTTCTTTTCGGAAGGCCTTCTCTCGTTATCGCATTATTTTAAGCGATTGAATCTACCACTCCAAAGAAATTGCATTACTGATAGTGAAGCAGGGCCAGAGAAGACGATAATAAATTACAATTAGTAGGTCTCTCTAGTAATCAGCAAAGCAAATAGGAATTATGATTTAGAATGCCTTATGGAAAATCAGATTACCATTAAATTTGGATGCGCTAATTAAGCCCTTACCAGCACAAAACGAATGGCATGACAGCCTTGTGACGCAAAGGATTACCGTAAAATTCAGCATCCTAATTCGTTTTAATCATATCAGCACTTGTTGCTGAATATAACCGGGTCGTTTTTTAAAAATAATACCTTTACCCTCTTGTCGAATTAATTCGAGCGGAACTTGAAGCGAAGTTTTTCACTGGCTTTTATTTTAATCTTTTAATTAAAATAGAAATTTGGGCGAGCTCACTGCGGCACCCACTCTGGCTGAATCGTTTGTATACGCATTTTGTTATCCATAATTGCGAAGATAAACATTCACCAATTTATTAGACCGACGCTATATTAGTTTAGCTCGGGCTACGCCAATTAGTAAGTTTGTTTGTTGAACTAACTCTGAAACAAGCGAATCTCGTAATATTTTTCAAATTAATTAACCTCCAGACCATTGTAAACATACTCAATTAGAATTTTTATGTTTAAGAAAATTGTAATAGGCTTATTAACTTTTTTAAGTCATAAAGTATAGAATATTCGTCAAGTTATAAGACAATTAGGACATATATTATTTATACCACGCGTAGTATGTTTTGACAGTTTTATTACTTTTAAATTTATTGAGCTGTCCCACATTTATGATAGTTTTATTTATGTTCATTGTCTGTACATATTGATAATGTGACTAATAACAAAACTACCTCATGAGTCCATCGCTACCGCCAGAATTGTTTGTTCATTGTAAATTATGGACTATATATTTCAAAATTTCGTTAGTCTCAGTTTACGGTGCTGTTGATAATGGCCTTATTGTAAAAACCATATTCCGCCGCTGCCACCAAATTGCCTAACTGGTAGTGCTGCGACCAAAATTTCTATTTAATAATAAATAGAAATTTACAGCCAATGAATTTTTTAGAATGATGTTACTTTTATTTAAAATCTCAACTCGGCCTGAAAACTCACACCTTAGTGCATCCTTTTGTGTAGGTAATCTGTGATATTCTTTTCTTTATACCACCAAAATAGAAGTAAATTTATATTAAAAAATAGTCTCTTACTAAGTCGTGTTAGGGTCGACCTTACGGAGGGCGTATAAAAACCACTGAATTTGAAATTTTAATAATATTGCAGCGCTTCTGCATTTTATTTATGGAGTTCTTAGGTAAACAAACAGCGGATGCGATCGGAACTCACTGGCGGCGACAGGCAGATGACATGAAACATATAATAAAACGCAGACTTACTGATCTGTCAATAAATATTGGGCAGTTGTGTTCACCGGAGGTCCTCTAATCCTCTACTCCTCATCTACCAGCAAGCTGATGTGACCGCAGCCATTGGTAAACTATGCATTAGCTTCTGATGCACAAATCTTCCAGAGGGAACCAGGTGATTGGACTTTGTCCAGCCAGACACATTCACAGGAGTCTCGTGAGGACATCCCCGACGCCCTCACATGTGATGGGGATAGTTAAAACTTAGTTGGCCAAACCCCAGCGTAAAAGTCAACCGATGCCATCTTGGCATTGATGTAACATTCATAATAATAATAATAATTCGACGTAAGTGCTTTTACCAGATCACCTTTACCAGCTTACTACCTCCCGAATGATTGCTAGATAAATAGTAATTGAACATGCCATACACATTTTCTACTCATATTCACTACGCTACTATTTGCAACAACTACTTGCATAGATACATCAGCCTTTCATAATAACGATAATAGGGCCCAACGCTTGTAAACCACATATAATAACAAGTAGGTAATAAGCAATCATTAGGCTACTCACGTATACAATCATTCGTGGGATATAAACCATAACCTCCCAGCGAATAAACACATAAACGGTAACACTAATATCGCAGCTTGCCTCAGCTTAGAAGATAATCGCATCGCAATCAGTTAATAGGTTCGCAAACATTATTATCAGTTATGACGCCAAATATGCAAAGCTATCGCCTAGCTACCAACAACGCTGTCATCGGTAGACTGCCCTGCTCGGCATTTTACACCCCGCTGTCTCTGTTTACTCTTAAAATTCCAAGAAACACTCCCACGGGCGGGTGAACTTCGTTACCCTCCTGCCTAAACCTTCTAAAGCCATTCTTAACAGATATTGCCATGAGCTACGATTATGTTTGGAAATATTTGTTTGTTGAGGGTATATTTAAGCAATATTCACTGTAGGTAAAAACTGCGATAACTTCGTCGCTGCACTTAAAATTGGCATAATTCTACATTTAAGGAAATTAGATATTCTTTGACACTGAGGTTGTATACATTATGTTCTTTGTTGCCTACACGTTATTGCTTTCACGTCCCACTGCTGCACACCGCCACGTGCTGCTTCTAAACCCTAAGGTGGAAGCACGATAGACCTAAGTTTAACGTCGAATCTAAACGATATCAGAGTAGGCCACGTGCTGATCCTCAGCGCTAAGGTGTAAGCACGGGGGACCTACAATTGAACGTCATATCTAAACGATAGCAATTTCAAAAAAGGCCTCGTGCTTCTCCTCGGCGCAAAGGTGGAAACACGGGGGACCTACTATTTAACGTCGAATATAAACAACAGCTATTCCAGAGAAGGTTTTTGGCACTAAAATTTTCCTGTTGCCAGCTGGATTGGAAAATTTTATATAGTGAGTTGCAGCACAAGATTATTATACACTGCGTGGTGATGCTAAAAAATTGAACCAAAGCCACATATTCGAGGTTTTTCTAAGATAGCGAGCACTCTGCCAACTGAGCTTCTACCACTCTTATTATGTTTTTAAGAGATAGTAATTTGTATGTATATATATATATATATATATATATATACAGTGGTGTGAAAACGTTCTGCATCAGTTGCACAAATGAGATAAATTGCAGTTTAAACCCATTTTTTTTTAATATTTTTCATTTCATCATTGCAAATATAATCTTCTTCTTCAAGTGCTTTACAGTGCCACAGACATAAAGGACCTACAGCTTAACGTGAGCTCAGAACCACCGGGAGTGTAAACATTTGTACTCCAGAGAAGATTTACTAGGCAGAATACCTCACTGGTTTGCCATTGCTTTGCGAGGGTGAACGGCCGTTAAAAATTCTATGTTCCATACTGGGAATTGAACCCAGGACCATCAGCTTAGAAGTGTAACGCGCTAATCTCCAGCCCACGGTCCCTCCAAATACTGTACAAGTACTTAAACACAATACTAGTAATAATAACATTACATATAATAATGTAGTCTATACCTAAACGTTTATTACAATACATACTATTTAATTTAAAACTATTTTAGTACTTAATAGGCCATCCTTTGTTTCTAATAACTGATTCACACTTTTTTAGTATAGAATTTACCAGTTTTTGTAATTCTTCCTTCGTAATTCAGAGAGACCAGGCATCAGTTAGGGATTCGATTAATTACTCCACTTTTTGTGTGCTTTTTTCTTGAAATTATGTAAGAAATAAGTTTTCTATAGGTTTTAGGTCCGGGGATTGTGGTGCCTAGTCTATTCTTTTAACTTTAGTGTCCGACATCCAAGATTAAACAACGTTTGCTCTGTGGAAAAGCGCATTATCATCTTGAAAGATAAAGGTTTTGTCAGGAAGCAACTCTTTTCCTCCAGTCAGCATCTCCTGTAGGGCCAACACCTTCAGCATACTTACAGCCCCATATCATGACAGAGGTTGGATGTTTAATTGTTGGCAGAACACACTGTCGTGAAAATTCTTCTCCAGGAAATCTTCTAGCATATGTGTTTCCAGCATAGTTGTTAATGTAAAAGGTGGATTCATCACTAAATACTACATTCTACTATTATTCTGGGTCACAATGGCGATGATCCTTTATTTATCTCAAACGGTGGATATTTTTTTTCTGATATAAGGGTTTTTTTTCCGGGCTTTGCAACCCCTAAGTCCAGAATCAAGAAGTCTCTGACTTACAGTAGAAGTGCATACACTTACACCAGTAACTTCGGACTATATTTTGTTTAAATTTGTCGAATTAAGACTTCTGTCTACCAAGCTCGTCCTCCGAAATACACTGTCGTCTCTCACTGATTTTTTTTCGGACGGCCACTGCGGGTTTCATCTTCAATTTTTTTTTGCCCCTTGTTTCTTCTGCCATGGAAACGAAGACATGGATACTTGGCCAGTATCCCAGAAAGTGGAAAACATCATAAATGCCATCGAAGGGAAAATGCTGCGTAGGATATATAGACCAATGAACTACAATAGTCAATGGCGAAGTAGACAAAACCATGACTTGTACCAGCGTTATGCAGAGGCTGAGGTCTCTACATAGCGTTTAGAGAAAAAGATGGAAGGCAAAAGCCCGTTAGGAAGACCAAGAGTTCGTTGGGAAAAAAATTACAGAGGGACGCACAAACCATGCTTGCAATTGAAAAACAGCACAGCTGCTAGTCAACGAGAAAACTGGAGGCGGATGACAGAGGAGCCCAAGGCCCGACTTGGTCTGTAACGCTATTGGAGAGATGATATTACTGTCAAAATGGTATTGGACTGTTGCCACTAAATTATCTAATTCGGTCGTACTGCTACAAACATTTGTTATTGTAAATTATCACTACCGGTTCTGTTCTAATCGATATTTTTATTTAAGAGTATTGGTAATTTCAGCATTACAACCAAAATGTTATTCCGTTGCTGTCACCAAAACGTTTCTACTGCTAGGCACATGTGTTTTAGAATTCTTTAACTTTTTTTTCTTTACTTTGATTCTATCGTGTTCTTGATTACATTATTGATTCCAAGATGTTAATGCATTTTTCCTCCTAATATATCACGTACTTGTATGCTCTTAATTTTTGTACAGCGTGTTGCTGATTGTATTGTTTCTTGTCAACTACTGTTACCACAATGTGTGATTCATTAGCAACGCCGTCAATATGTGTTAACTGTACGTTATCGCTACTGAATTTTTTTCCAATCTTGTTAGTTTTTTCTTAGCCTGTTCAGTTGCATTACCATGAAAATTGATTAAATGAATTTGTCATGTTTGTATTTTTGTAATGTGCTATTGCGCCCAAAATGTTCCACTGCTACCACTAAAATGCCTGATAGTAACAATATCATTAAGCGGATTGCAGCATTGATTCCAAAAACTTATTTTATAGATGCCATCAAAACATCTGGTATAATAATGTAGACTCCAAAATGCAATACCTCTAGCGTATTTTTATTAAACTTCATTACTTTTAGAACGACATTTTACTACTGATACCAAAATGTCTTACTCAAGTGCCCTGACACCAGGATCCATTATGCAAATTAGTACCATTGTATTTTTCTGGTATTCCATAATGTTCCACTACCATTAAAATCCCAAACTGGCTAATGTTACCATTAAATTGAATATAACATCCAACATTGTTCCAGTGCTTCAAATATCTAAATTGTTAGCGCTGCCACCAAAATCTTTTACTGCAAATTTTCTCCACGAAGGTACTTTACTTCGGTGAAGCTGCCAGTAAAATTCAATTTTCTATGCATTACTACTTGTAAATTGCTTTACTTATTGTATTGCTTTTCTTATTTTATTATTATATTGTATCCGTTATAGCTATCGATTCCATAATGTTTGAAAAGCTAATTTACTTACGAAAGAAGTTTTCTTCTCGAATTGGTTCGCTAAGACAGGTAATCATTTTCACCTTTTCTGAAACTACTGGGCTTATTTTGCAAATTGGTTTACTTAGCATGTAAATACAAATATAATAATAATTTTGTATTCTAAAAATGGTAGACTTTAGATAAAAAGAAACACATCAACTACCTACCGAAATATAATGTTTTGTTGGAAGAAAAAAGCCGTCCTTTTGATAACCCCTACAGCAGAGTTCATTATTTGATTTAGTTTTTCCCTAGGTTTTCTTTATATCAAGCGTATCAAGAAGAAGTTGTCCTTTTATGTAGGGATTTCCATTTTTCCTAATTCCACAAGTCTGCTGTTTCCTGGATCCGTTACAGCGTCGTCGCTGGAAAAACAATGTTAATTACTCTTCCAACAAACCCGTCGATTTATCACACTAGTTGAAACTTAGACGGACACTTCAATCATGAGGTCTGCCGTCCGTTCTAAAGCCTTTCTACAAAGAAAACTTTAAAAAACCATCGAAGTAACACAAAGTTGACGCGAAACCCGAATCGATACTCGCCATTGCAGGCTCCAACACTTTTTGCTGGTGACCTGTCGTTAAGTAGGGTTTGTTGAGCCGCACTTTGAACCAATTATTGCTTGTAGCACCGCCTGCTACATTTATGCTAGCTTTTAGCAGGCGCATATTGAAATCTATTAACTACCTCAAAATTTTCGCACTCTCATATGCCGACGTTGCTACTAAAATGAGCCGAATAATTACGTCAAGTAAAGTACCCAAGGGTGGTGATTTATTGCGCGTAATTTATTGTACTTAACCCCGTAGTCCATAAGTGAACACCGACTTTAATTATTCAAAGCTCTTGTACGCATTCATCAGAGCTTAAACGAGAGTGGATTGAGTTACAGTAGCTTTTTATGGAAATGCATGAAAAACAGTCGACTCGAGTTTGTTTATGTATTTATATATGCTTTTTTTTAAATTTATTGTAGGTAGCTAAAAACGCAAATGGTTGTGTTGTAAAATCTTTATTAAAATTTTGCATTTCTCAACATCATAAGATTTCAATAAAGACATTCTTAAATTTAATATACCCGAGGGGTAAGAGTAATGGAGGAGTATATGTCGCAAAAACGTGAAAAGATTGATAAATTTACAGAGGTAACAATATATTAACCATTCTAAGGTTGATTAAACTTCAGCTTCAATGTATTATTCCTACATTTGCTTTTCATACAACGAATTGGCTTATCGATGAAGCACCTGTAGCTTGTAAAACAATGGGGCGTTTCTTAAAAACAGAGCTATGATTGTTATTTAACACAGCTTTATATCTATATAAGAAGATATGGGTTATGTATAATGTAAGAGTGGTTTGTATTAAAGGCTAGTACGCAAAAGGTGTATCCTATATTTTAGCGAGTGTAATCGCACAGCTAAAGGAAGTATGTATATACAAAACGTTGCAACATATTAATCTATAAAGAAACAAAGATGGAAGTTTTTAAACATTAACTTACTTTTTACTGAAGTCATTAGAAATAGGGCGTTTCTAGGATAAAACAATTTTTACTGGGAAGAAGCAATAGCGGAACGTAGTATTACGTTTTAGCATTAAGACGATAGTAACATTCTCCACCTTAACGAGGCTAAGTAAAGTAAAGGCAACCATACAAAAAACCAGGACTTAGTTTAGGTACATAAAAGATGGGACTTACAAACAAGCTTATGGATAAAAGCTCCTGGATTATAAACAAAGATGATGTTACATGGAAGCTGACCCTGGGTGTATATTTAAGAAGGCCTACTTAAAAAAGTGTTAGTTAGATCGTAAAACGAGGTGCTTGAAAGAGAAGGAGGCGGGGTTGAAGTATAACAAAGGCGTGTACTATGTTTAACAGTTTATAAGTTTATATACAAACCACTATATAAAGAAGGCAAAAGTTTGCAAATACTAATGTCGTTCATACCAAAAGTTGTCAGACATAGAACACCCAAGTGAAAAGAAGTTACCTGGGGATACAAACTAAAGATAGATTTGGTTACCAAACCTCGAAAACTGCTTAAACTATAATAGAGGCGGTACTTAAAAATAAATGTAGTTAGATTTAAGTAGATGCGGCATAAGAAGGAGTGGCTTACTTAAAGAAGGTGTGGCTTAATTATATGAAAGGTGTGTAGTATATTTATACGCATGTAAACTTTCAAGGAAAGTAACTGCCAAAAAAGTTGTTTAAACATATTCCAATACTATTTTCTATAGAAGAAGGTGGTAATTTAAACAGTACACATATTTGCAGGGTCTACTATCTGGGGCCTCGGTGGGCTAGTGCGGAATGCAGTCGATCCCCTGGGGCGTTCGAATCCCGACTGGGACGACCGCATTTCGCTTGTTTAGGGTGCATGTTGGATGAATTGTTAGTGTGTAAGGGACGCCCGCACCCCCTGAAGTAATGCGAAAGCGCTTCCGGGCGAACGGTAGTATGAATGAATGGAAAAGAAGCTCTACTATCTGCTTTGAAAATATTAACTAATATAATCGGAGTGACTAAGCATAAGCGTACCAATTTTAGTTGTATTTTGAGATCGTTCAATCAATCAAATCCAATCTCGCTGTTGTTGTCAGTTTTGCATTATTTCGTACTATATTATTATTATAATTGAGTGCAGCATATTGTCAATGCAGAAAAAATGCTTTTATGGATAATAGTACTACAGGGATTTAGGTGTCAAATAGGCGAATTTTCATGCCATCTCGTCCGCGGGTTCCTACACACATTAAAGCTATTGTTCGTATAAGCTAATGGTATATCATAGAAATGGATGGAAACGATAGAAGCCCACAGACGAAGAATATGTAACATATAGAAACAGAAGGTATCCTTCGGACATAGCTGCCCTCAATCGATCTAGTGGGTGTGACTTATTAGTAGAAATGTGTGGTTATTTTAGAAGAGGGCGTGGTTAAGATATCAGTCCTTACGCAATAGTACTGATTTTTAAAGTTGTTAACATAAAAAGATATATAATGCCATATTTGATGTAATATGGAATGACAAATATATTTCAATAGACACAAAGGCATGAATATACAAGAACATATTAAGATCCGTACTGACATACCGTGCGAAAAAGATTGGAAACGGTAAAAAAAGAAACAAACAAGTAAGAGAACTGAAGGTGTTAAAAAGAATAACAAGAAAAACAAAATGAGATAAGATTTGCAATGACAATATAAGAGATTTGGGGAATCAGAGATGTGTCAAGGGATAACAGGAAGAAGACAGAAATGAAACCAACTTGTAAGTGGCATGGACCAGAAGAGGTTAGGCAAAATGGCGAGAAAATGCCCGCCATTAAACAAAAGACGGGTAGGAACATTCAGGAAAAGATGGCGACCATGTAGAAGCAAGTTATTGAAAAACAAGTCTTTTCTAAGATATGAAGAAGATATAAATTTGAACAATCAGAATATCATAATTTGAAAATAGCGATAATAGAATACAATAGTGCAGTAGTAGTAGCACAATAAAGCGTATTTGATGTTCACAGAAGGCGTAGCTTATATAAAAAAAAGGCGTGCCGTGTTACCTAAACAGGCGTGGCTTACATTCAAGGCACTCCGAACTTCAAGTAATAGTACTTGTGTAAATGGAGAAAACAGAGTTTTTGTTTCTGTTAGCATCGAAGGTATTATAGAGAAGCCAACTCATGTTAGACACTTCTTTAAAGTAATTCCATAGAAAACACATCAAAAATAGATAAATTGAATTCAATCATACGGTAAATATGTATCTAAGTTGAGATAACTACGGACATAGTAATTTCTAAGCAGATGGTGCCGCCTATTAACAGCCTTTAGGCGGACTTTGCATGTAGGTACTATATTAATTATGAAGTTGGTAAATATTATTCGATGGTAGATTCGGAAAGTAACCCTAACTCCAACCAGGCCTAAAGTATTTGTATTATTTATTTTAATCGTCGCCTTTATCACGAGCGAGATATAGCATTACCATGAAGTGGGGTTAAATGTAGCCACTTTAGCACTTTTCATTTTATATTTATTTTGCTACCCGGATACTCGCTTATGCGGACGTAAAACAAATATGAGAAAAGACAAGCGGAACTATCGCGCGGGGTAGTTTTACACACTTCACGAACGCTACATCATAAGCTCTGACATGGTAGCTTTCAAGGCAGCAGACTTGCCTCTGCATATTGCAGTATTGCCTTACAGGTATTTCTCGAGAGAACACATAACGTTAAAAAAACGACAGCGTATATCGTACCAGCATAACACTTATATTAAAAATATACGTGCAGCATATACCCATAACACCGTTTCCGGTATGCGCGTTATTTATTCTAGAAGTTCGACAAACCGCTTTATTTTCATGTCTCTAACGCTCTCTCTTCCGTTTATCCGATATCAGTCGGATAAATTGGAATCGGGGGTTGTTTTAAGCAAACGGGGTTAAGGTCTGCTTTAATTACTCTTGGCGTCTAGCTGGAGGGTAAACAACAAAGATTTTGCGACTGTGGATTACCAGGCGTGTTTTTAATTGCGACTAAGCAACAAAAGCGGGATTTTTAATTCCAGGCAAAGTGGAAGACGGTTAAAATAAAGAGGTTATCATCAATAGCTGTTTATGCCAGACGCTGTAAGCTCCAGGAGATTAAAAGCAAATATTGGAAAATTTGTTTTAAGCCTTTGAAACGGAAAATTTCAGTGAAATTTAAGGCGCACCAGAGATTAATGATTAGGAAACCCATTCCGACAGAAAATAGCGGAAATGTCGGACAATCTGGAGAAAGGGATATGATACACTCAATTTAACCCATCCAGGAGCAAAGAAGCGCCTGTATTACGACACGGGAAAATCAGATGTGAAAGCACGTAGGGAAAAGAACGATGATACAGGAAAAGTTTGTGAATATTTCGAGACAAACGCTTAAGTGAAAGGATAAGGCCTAAATAAATTGTAGAGGAACGAGATACATAAATCTTCATACAATATAAAAGGGAAATATTGAGAGGTAGGTATAAAGTGGTTGTGCTCGCCATAGGGGCCGGGTTTTAAAAGTCTCATGCAGGGCCCATACATCACAATCTTCAAAATCCACTAATAGATGAACATCTTACTTTGTACTTACTGATTGCTTTAATTTCGAAAAGCAGCTAAACTGATCTGAATCACATTTTGGAACAGAATTAGTTTGACTCTTTTTCTCGAATACACTACAATAAAATTTTTAACACAAATACATGTAATCTTAACGTAAACAAAAATTTTGAAATGCAAATGGATTTGCTAAAACGAATTTATTTAACACGCACAAGAAAAAACCCCCATCAGTTAAATGGATGTTTGAGATGTTTGTTGACGAGGAAAAGTGTGGACGTTAAATCTGAGAACTAGAGTTAAGGAATTCCTGGCAAGGGTTATCCTGGAAAAATAACTACCTACTTGGCAAAGATGGGGGAACACATTAGCTACGAATATTTAACTGCTTTAGCAAATACCCTGAAATGAATGAAAGATAATCCAGGTAATACAGAAATATAGGACTCATTACATCCGTTACAATTTGCCACAAAGGTAGCAACAAGTGTGCATGAAGAATTATCCAAGATGTACTTTAAGAGATGGCTACTAAAGACATCACCTGTAGATATAGCTCCCAACGTGCACAAATAGATAGTTTAAAATATCTATGAAAACATTTCCTTGTATATGCATGAAAATTTGTCTACAGATGTGCATGAAGACGTAGCGTAGATATTTATTAAGAGGTGGCTACAGAATTGCATTAAGAGATAGCCGCAGATGAACACGAAGATATAACTGCAGGCGTGCATGAAGAGATACCTACAAACGTGCATAAATAGGTAGCTACAAATACTCGGCATGTGTATGATAACTTCAAATATGCGTGAGAAGGTAGCAGAGATACATACAAAGAGATAGCAGAGGTGCATATAAAGAGGTAGCAAAGATGTACATTAAAGGATAGCTAGAGATGTGCCTTGAGAAATGACTAAAGATGCGCATGACGAAGTAACTATATGCCTACGTAAGTAAGTAGGTAGCTACAAATGTACATGAGTAGGTACCTCCAGATGAACATCAAAGGTTAGCTACAGATGTTCGCCAATCGGCTGCAGAGCTATGCTTGAAGAGGTAGTAAAACTGTTAAGTAGAAGGTGGCTACGTATGTGCCCGAAGAGATAGCTGCAGATATGCATGAAAAGATAGCTACAAATATGCATAGACGTACTACCAGATGCGCATGGATAGTTTGCTACAGATCTATGTGAAGTGGCAGCAACGACGTGCATGAAGAGGTGGCTGCAGGTATAGGTGGAGAGATAGCTACATGCAAATACGTATAGAAAGGTATCTTCAGATGTACAGGAACAGTTAGCTATAGATTTGCATGAAAAAGAAGCAAAGATGTACTTTAAGAGGTGGCTACGGATGTGTGTGAAGAGATACCTACAGACGTGTACTAAGATATACCTAAAACAATGGCTACAAATATGTACGACAAGGGACTTCCAGATTCCAGAATTGAATCCAAATTTGGTTGCAGATGAACACGAAGAAATAGCTACAGATGTACACCAAAAGTTAGCTACAGCTTTGCAAAGTGCAAGTGGCAGCAAAGATGTGCATTGAGAGGCGAGTGCAGATATGCATGAAAAATAGCTACAGACTTGTACTTTAGTAGCTTTAGACATGCCTAAATAGGTAGCTACAGATATGTATGGAAAGGTACGTATACATGTGCACGAAAAATTAACTGCAGATTTGCTTGAGGGTATAGCAAATATGTACCTTAAGAGGTGGGTATAGATATGCATGAAGAGATATTTACAGACGTGTATGAAGATATACCTATAGACATATCTAAAATAGTGGCTCCAAATATGTAC
Organism: Limonius californicus; assembly: GCA_014611495.1. Lineage (NCBI taxonomy): Eukaryota > Metazoa > Arthropoda > Insecta > Coleoptera > Elateridae > Limonius > Limonius californicus. Next base: position 20,847 of record JABXWE010005266.1, read on the forward strand.
GACAAGGTACTTCCAGATTCCAGAATTGAATGAAGAGAGCTGTAGAAGAACACGAGGAGAAACTATGGATGTGCACGAAAAGTTAGCTACAGCTTTGCATTAAGTGGCAGCAAAGATGTGCATTGAGAGATGAGTGCAGATATACATAAAAAATGGCTACAGACTTGTACTTTAGAAACTTTAGACATGCCTAAATAGGTAGCTACAGATATGTATGAAAAGGTACGTATACATATTGCCATGTTATTTACCCTATATTTATATTATTATTCTAAACTATACTTATACTATGTTGATTTTACTTCGTTACACTTGTGTGGTGTGATTTTTGGCTTCGCAATGCCTTACTGATATGTAAAAGGAGAATATTTTGATGGTAGGAATCTTGATTTTACCTGAAATTGAATATTAAACAATATTATTTGAGATGTTACAATGATTAGATATGACGAATGTATACCTGACTAGAATAAGAGGTCTTGTACGATCATCGGAAACTGCTACGTAGTGCCCTATTTAGATTCAAAGTGGAGTTGTGAGTGAACATTCCTTAGGGAATGGTGTTAAAACGTTTATGTGCGAAGTAGGCAACGTTTAGGGTTGTTCTGGGCAGTTTAGGAGCCCTGGAATATACAATTTGTTATTATTTTAGTATTTACTTTTTTGTAAATATGTGTGTAACAACTTTAATTTATGTTTCACTATGGTATTATTAGTATAATTAATTTGTAATTTATGTAAAGGAAGTTTAGAAGAAGTTTTGTAATTTAGAAGGAATTTGTTTATTAATTATTTGTAAAATTATAAAGATGTTATAATTTTCAGGTTAGAAATCATTTATTAATTATTATTCTATGTATAATACATGTGAAGGTTATTTATTAATATTAAGTTTCATTTGAATTTTGTCTAAATTTAATAATTTGAACACATGTAAATTTTTTATCTCAGATTTCAGAATGATTGGTATCAAACGTTTCTAATTTTTATCATGATTGTTATTCTCAAGTTTGTTTATTAAAATTTAAGGTATTAAGATTGTTAGTAACTATTTTATAAAGTTTAGAATCAGCTGTAGATGTATTTGATAAATTGATGCTACGCTATTGGTACATTTTTGGTTCTATATGTGCAGTAAGATACCAAATATGGGAAATTTGGAATTTAGTCTGGTTTTAATGCTCAAAGAGTAAGCACGCTTTACGTGTGAGCTCTGATTTTGAATTTTAATTGTATTAAGAGCTATTTTTGCAAATTATGGGCGTAACCCTAAGTTGTTTACAAAAGTGTATTTAGGTTATGTTACCTTAACAAAGTTTTAAATTATGTGCAAGTTATTGTTCAAGTGTTTATTTATTTGTTGAAGAAAGTAGTAAAATTTTTATTTAAATTTCATGTTACTGAAAGTGTTTAATTTATAAAATAACCCAACGTAGTTGGAAGTACAAATGGTGTTATATCTTCCAACGCTCCTGAAAAGTAATTTATTAAACAATATCAATTTAAGAGTAAATTCATTACTTCATAATAATGAGAAGTTAACTTACCTGCTCTGGTTAATACTTTAAACAAAAGTTATTGAAGTATTTCTTTGGAAGTTTACAACATTTAATAAAATTTGTAAAAACCGCATCGTCAACGATCTTGTAAGCAGCCAGAAGTTTGGAGAGATGACTCAACAGTACGAGATAAGGCAAGAACTTATGCAACAGTTGCAGATTTAAAATGTGAGAATAAAGGCGTGTTCACACATAACATCATAAAGATAAGTCCACAATTGTTTAATACTCGTATTTGTGTAATCTTTTATTATAATTAGATAACTATCTGTGGCGAGGCCACGAAATTAACCCTGGGATCTTTGTAATTTTTATATGCTGGTATAGTTTGAAAATTGATTTCTTTGTGTAAAAAATATTTCATTTAATTGTATTATTGGCGCAACCAACGTAAAGAGTTATTTATTTGCATTACTTATTATAATACAACATTTAATTTTGAGCTAGCCAAAGAAAGGGCAATTATATAATTTAATTGATAATAATTTATAAACTTAATACATAGCATATATTTATGGCACCGTCAACGTGGGGCTATTTGTTTATTTATATTTACTAGCGTATTACATAGCAATATATATGCACGAAAAATTAACTGCAGATTTGCTTGAGAGAATAGCAAATATGTATGTGACGTGTATGAAGATATAGCTATAGACATATCTAAAACAGTGGCTGCAAATATGTACGACAAGGTACTTCCACATTCCAGAATTGAATGAAGAGATCTGTAGATGAACACGAAGAGATAACTATAGATGCGCACGAAAAGTTATGCATTATGCGGCAGCAAATGTGTATTGAGAGGTGACTGCAGATATGCATGAAAAATAGCTGCATACTTGTATGAAAAGGTAATTTTAGGTTTTAGGTGTACTTTAAGAGGTAGATACGGATGTGCACGAAGAGATATCTACAGACGTGCACGACGGTATAGCTACAGATAAACCTAAAAGAGTAGCTACAAACACGTGACAATGGACTTCGAGATTCCAGGATTGCATGAGAGATAACTGCAGAGGAACACGAAAATTAAACTACAGATTTGCATGGAAAGTTGTAGTCGATTTAGTTGAAACTCAGCAATGTTTCTCTACCTTATACACACACCTGGCATTTACAGAGTATTATAAGTAAACATTATTAAAGCTACAGTGCACGCCGGTTAATGATCACATCGGGATTCGCAATTTTTGATAACAATAACCCATTGATAATAATAAACGCCGAAACCATCCTTCTGTTGCAACAAAATGCTCTTTTCCGTTTTCTTTTCTTCGAAAGTCATTCCACTTTCTGACGTATCAACAGGTCATCTAGACGTGCATCATTTTCACGGACATTAGCGAATCTTAATTTCCCTCAAAATAGTCTACGAAAAGTTTAATATTTAAATGCATTCCGCTGGCTTATTTTTGGCAATTTAACATATTGTTCTAAACGTAAATTTTTTCTTTTAATCTAAGATCACGGCTCTTTTACATTAGCCATTGCAAGAGTTAAAATAGAACTGAGTTACCTGCTGCCAACCAGCCTGCAGGCTGTTAACTTACGAGAGAGAGAAAGAGAGAGAGAGAGAAGTCTGGTACTACTGGAGCTTAAAAATTCAAACCGAATAGGTTCTTCTATATTAAGAATTCATCAGACCTCATAACAATAGCTTTAGTATGTACAGTATGTTATTTAGGATGTTTACCTGTGTAATCGTCTGTAAATAGCTAGGTGGAGTAAAACGTTAACGCTGGGTTTTAGCCAACTCGATTATAGCAAAGATCCATGAATAGATGTGCATGAAGAAGTAGCTACAGACTTGCATAAATAGGTAGCTACAAATATATATGGAGATGTGCACAACAACTTAGCTACAGATATGCAAGAGGAACTACTAACACAGGTATTAGGCAACTTTATATCCCACCGAGCTCCCCAACTGTAATAGTTTTTAATTTTTAATCTTTTACCAATGAAAAATCTAATAACAGAAAGGATTAAACACAACTTATCTTAACGAGTAACCAAAAAAAACCTTGCACTTCATGGAAACCCTTTATGTAGTGTATTTGCTACCAAATGTACTCACTGGAAGGCAAAGTCCCTTCCTGAAGATTGTCAGAAGGGATCGGGACGATACTTTGCCCGCCAATGGTGTTCGCAGCTTGCTAGTTTTTTAATAAACTTGATGAATCCGTATTACCATATTTTATTGTCGGGTGTTGGCGAAGTTCCGATTTAATTTAAAATGAAATTGTTGGGTTTCGCATGACGACCTGTGGTGATGTAAATTTCATATCTCCAGCTGCAGATAGCAAAAAGCAAAAGCAAATATTTTTATTGCGTTGTACGAAACCCGCGATTCCAACGAAAGATTCTGATTTCACACACGGAATATCACACGGTTTGAGTCGCGCCGCTCTTCGACTTCTCCTCCTCCGTCGCTCAACACATCATCATCAGATAATCTTCCGGCGAAATGAATTTTAGACTTGTCGAAGTCTCGAGCGTCGCGAAAGCGCCGACTCTCCTTGTTCTCCCGGAAAATTCGTAGTACACGTTCCTGTGTACGTGATGAACATCTGCAAAATTCACTAGACACGTATAAAGTTTAAAGCCAGGCTTTGAATGAACCTGAGACTCGAGTTTTGGAGATTTAGTCTTCATTTCGGCTCTAGTTTTTTTGTGCAAATGCGAGACGTTAAATATGCATGCGGATTCCCGTGGAAATGTTTATGCCTAAAGTTCGCGCGGGGAAATGAAATTTTTTTCTAAATAAGTTATCGCGCGGCCTCCAGCTTGTTGTTCTTGTATGGTTACGTAATTGGTGATAAATTTACCTGCAGTTAATTTCTGGGGATTTTAGTTTGGAAGTTCGGCGATACGAGAAGTTTTTGTATTAAGGAAAGTTCGGGGTCGCCCAAAATTTGTTTGCAAGTTCCAGGAGCCAGAGAAAGATGTCGGAGGTTGCACAATTTGAAAGAGATAAGTTGGTCCGCAGTGAGTTGCCCTGTTGTCAAAATAAAGCCGCGAGCCAACAATTACACAAATGAAGATAAGCATAGGGTCGTGATTTATTGCACCCTATTTGTTACGTATTAATCTTGTATACACGAGAAATGAATACAGGCGTTGCCGTTTATTCACCACAACCAAGCACATTCATCATTATCGGTCTCCGGCTGACCTAATGTACAGTAAGTTGAGGTAATGGAATTTAATTGCTCCCGTCGAACAAGTCGATAAGAAAGTTAGATAATTAATTTATTTCCTATAAATTATCAGAACTACAAATATAATCGTTTATGGATGTCAGTATGACCTGGAATTTGTATCGTGAATGGTAATTTTGGTATTAGAATCGATATCCCGTTATAATGAGAATCTTAGTGACAAGGTTTAATGCTATTTGACTTACTACTACCATATGATGTTAATACTGCAATGGCAAAATTTAGAGTAAAGGTAACTTAGACTTATCTAATCATAACATTAACTAACTGATAAAAACTAATATAGAATATATTTAGAGAAAAACATATAATTTTGTAAAGACCAAGTCACACTTACGTAAACTTGAAACGGTATTAAAATAATTCCATATCGAGATAGTGCCAGAAGGGTTGAATGGAAGGCGTAGCGAGACAGAAACGACTTGAAGTAGTTACAGTTTTGTTGGTTTTTAGTGATGATAACTCTAAATTCGTGTTTTCGCACAAGTGTTTATGTACAGGGTGATTGATTGTGCGGGGAGGGTTGTTTTTGACTGGCTTGCGGTTATATCTGGTTGGGATTAGTGCCCTCAAAGATTTGATATCTTCTACGAGCTAGGGCTTCGCATTGGAATATTATGTGGGAGGCTGGTTCTTCTTCCTCGCCACCCAACCTACATATAACATCTTCGTTAAATAGCCCTACGTTATACAGGTGTTGTCTGAAGTTCCAGAGTCCCATTAGGAGTCCTGTCACTACTCCAATTTGGGTCCTACTGATTTGTAGCACTGTTTTGGTAAGCTTGTGGGTGTGGTTACCCATCATAGCTTTACTTTGTCTTTGTCGAGGTGAAAGTCTCCAGTGTTCCGAACGTTTGGTTACGATCCATTCTTTAACCGCTCCTCTCATTCTCCTCTTAGTTAGACCAATAACGGGTTCAGGCCCTTTGAACCGTGTTTCAGATCCTAGTTTTGCTAGTTAATCTGTGGTGTAATTTCCTTCTATGCCTCTGTGGCCTGGCACCACACAAGTTTTACCTTGTTAGGGGTTGGCAGTGTTAGGAGACTACAAAGACAGTTCCAGACAAATTTTGACTTAATCTCGTTTGAATCCAGTGCTCTCTAAGTTTGTATAGCCTCTTCTATTGCTGCTAAAATTTCAGCTGGGTATATTGTGGCAGTTTGGTCCAAAGATATGGAGGTACTACATCTTGGTCTACTGCCGTATACACCAGCTCCGCTTCCAGTGCTCGTGCGTAAACCGTCTGTATACCACGTTAAGCTTTTATACTAGTGTGATGGTTCCCCTTGATCCCATTCTTCATGGTTTATCCGTACTTCGAAGGATTTGCGAAAAAAGTGTTTTGGTAGCATGTAATCCGTTCCCATTTTAAATTTTGGGTCAGATACATCATTTATTATTTTGGAATGTCCCATGTGTGTTGGGTGCTTCTCCAATTACCAGCGCAGTTCAGGCGATACAGTCCCATTTGTGCCTCGCCCTTGGTTATTATATCTAGAGGAGGAAGTTGCAGGAGTGCTTCTGAATGCTTCAGTTATACAGAGACAAGACAGTCTTTGAACACTAAGAAGCTGGTGTATTGTTTGTCTTTGATTTACTTTGAGCCATAGTGAACCATAGGTTATTGTCGGTCTCATCACCGTTGTGTAAAGCCAATGGACCATTTTTGGTTTTAATCTCCATTTATTTTCAAAAGCTCTTCTTGCCATCATCAAGGTTGATTTTTTGCAAATGTTGGTTCCAGGTCAACTTGATGTTTAGAATCACAACCAAGTAGTTGGCCTCCCCCTTGGTTTGCAAAGTTTCTCCGAAAACGTCCGGAGGAATAAGGAATACAGGGTGATTCTAATCATGTTCGAAAAACTTAAACTACGAATAGCTGAGGTTATTTAACCAAATCATCAATTTTGTTTTAATTCGGCGCCGTTACGTAGATTCAAAGCTTTTTTACATGCATTCATTGCAATATATATAACTTATTTGGTTCGTTTTCAATTTTGATAAACATCGTTGTTTTGGAAATCTCACAGCCCAGGCTGTGTGGATAAATCTTACCCGGGTGTGAAAAATTTGTATATTAGGTATAATTGTGTAGACCTTTATTTTGGAAAATATAATACTAGTTCAGAAGCTGAAATAAACGACTCAGGTTAACAATTTCGTTTACAAAATATACCCTAATTTACAAATTGTTAAATTAATTTTTTCCCTTCTGGTTCACATTTCATCCCACTTTCACCCAGCTGTACATTACCTTAATTAGAAATTAAGCTTGCACTATTAGCTTTCCAAAACAACAATGTTTATCAAAATCGTATACGAAACAAAAAAGCCATTTACATTTTAGTGAATTGACATAAAAAATCTTTGAAGTGCCATATCTGCAAAACAGCGTATAATTTATAAAAAAATTACTGTTTGATTTAGAGGTTAAATACCCTCAGCTACACGTGGTTAAAGTTTTTCGCACATGCTTAGACACCCTGTATAATGCTCTTATTATTTTGATCATCACATAAGTATATTTACAATTAATCGTATATAGAAAAAACAAGTTAATGAAACGATGCAAAAAATGAAGACCCACTCTGAGAACATCATACAGGGTGTTTCTTCAACGGTGTTTTTTATAAATAATTATTTGAAAGGAAGCGATATTTACATTTATACATTACATTATATAACGGGCATTCCCTCGATTAAATTATAAAAACTACAACATTAATGAAGCAAAGGAAAAAAATATAATACTGTGTAAAATGTGAAGGTATTTTTCGGTATTTGAGGGATATTTCGAATTATAATTCCAGCGTTAAAATTCTTTGAGGTAGTGCGTGTCCTCCGTCCAAACATAGTAACTAAAATCGGGGAATCCTGTTGACCAAATACTTGACCACTCGCGAGATTAGGTAGATTCGTACTGAAAAAGTATTACAAAAATAAGATGTAAACTATATAGGACGGTTAAGAGAAGGTCAAGACAAATATGCGATACAAAGTCGTTTGTAATTTGTACAGGATTTTTACAAAAATGGTCAGATGATTTACCCCATTATCTTCTTCTTTATTAGCCCGTCGACATCCATTGTTGGAGATATGCCTCCCCTGTTGACTTCCATAGATCTCTGCTTTGGGTTTTTCTGATCCAACCCAATCCCGCCATTCTCTTCAAATTGTCGATGCACTTGGTTTGTGGCCGGCCTCTATTTCTTTTTCCCAAATAGGGTCTCCATTGTTGTATTTCTTTATTCCAACGCCCATCCACTTGACGCATGGTGTAGCCGGCTTTACCTCCACTTTAACGAACTTCTTCCTTTATATCCCTTATCTTTGTGTTTTTTCAGATATCCTCATTCCATATTTTATCGCTTAGTTTAATATCTAACATCTGCCGTTCCACAGCTCTTTGAGTCTTTGCAAGTTTTTCTAATAAAGTTTTTGTTAGGGACCATGTCTGAGCAACATAGGATAATACCGGTAGCACACATTGATTGAAGACCGAACTTATTAATTTTAAATGTATTTTTTGGTCTCTGACCAAAGACCAAAAAGAATATTCCATTATAGTGCTCATCAAATCAAACAAAAACGTGTTAACGAACATACTCGTATGTCGCGAAACCAACTGTTTCAGGGATAGAGGCGTTTTTTTACTTTAATCAGTAACTTGCGTTCTTGCGAAAAAAAAAACGAACGTAAAGGCACTAATAGGTAAATACATACAGAATTTGCTCAAATAGGAAGGTGTAGTCATTGACTGAAAAATGTGTAGGAGCCCCATCTTGCATGAACCGCAGATGAACCCTATCATTCAAGGCATGTGTTCCAATAGTGGGGCCAAAGAGTTGTTCAAGAAGTCAAGATACAGTTCACCATTCACAAATGATTTGGTAAAAATAGTGGCTCTATTAGATGGTCTTCCAAAATACCCCATCAAACATTGACCGGAAATCGATGCTGATGTATTCACCCGACAACAGCGTAAGGATTTTCGTCTGCGCAAATATGATTATTATACAGCTTAATGATACCGTTATTCGTAGCAGTAGCTTCATCGCTAAATAAAATTTTGGCATCAAAGTTTGAATTTACTACAACTTTTCTATATATGAATCTATCAATCACCATTCTTCAACTATAATCAGAAGCAGTAAGGGCTTTTACCCGCTGGATATGGTACGGATATAATTGTGTGCAGTAAACAAATAGTAATAACTTCTTCTTTGTGCCAAATGGAAAGCCTACTATTGAAGTTTATTTATTAAAATATAAAATCGCCTCTAGCTCTTCAACAGTTGGTTTGCGGTTGATTACGACTTTTTTGTTTGGTTTGGTCAGTACTATACGTGGATAAATTATGCGATCTTTTTTTAAACAACCTGTATATGCAACAACATTTGCTCAAATCAATTTAATTTTTTCCTTATATTAATTACATGCGATCTTTGCTGTTAATTTATTTTTCACCCATCTGCACATATTCTGTTTTCTACTATTTTCTTGAAAGTTTAATTTAAATTACGAACATCTTCTGCTCACGGTTTTCTAGTGTCGGCCTCGTTTCAAAGATTTTTCCCTTTGTTTCTACGTTTTTCCATTCACATATGTTTAATTTTGGTAAGCATATTGCCATGATTCGAACTTATTCAGTTATTGTGAACGACCATTTTTCAAACTTCACAAAATTCCATAATATAATCCAATTCATTGATAAAAATGTTTAATTAGAGCTGACTCAATTCGCCACTTATACATATTTCAGTCTACAGCACATAGAAATATTGATTAATATCTTATACCTTTCCTCAACATTTCTAAATAATCTGCGTCGTTGCTAATATTGATCAAAATCAATTAAGTGCTTGGTCAGCAAGAAGCCTATATACGGTAAAACTTCACATGAAGCAAAAGAGTTGAATTTGAACATCTAGTCTGTATATAAGAGTCACGGCGAGCATTTCTTATTCAGACCCCGTCGTGGGTGTCCAATAGTTTTTCTGTCTGTCAGCTTTATGTATATGATTGTCAGGTAAATATTTAAACAACTATGTAATCTAATGTAATCTGCTTGGTGAATACATATAGGTAAAGTATAGTCACGTTTTACTGCAGACAAGTCATTGTTGCAAATTGAATTCTATGTCATTAATTCGTTAGGTTACGTTGCTTTCTATGCTCTATTCAATACATCCTTATTAATACGTTACATCTTACAGTATAACTTATTACATGATAGTCCTTCCTATTTTTCTATTGCTTTATTTCCATTGTTTAACTTTTGCTAACGGAATAAATTTGTCAAAAGTGTATTAAAACACTCCGAAGCGGTACACCTGGACGACATCGTATTAATACATAAGTCGGAACAGGATCTACAATATGTTTAAATACACGGGCAAAAGAAATTATAAAAATGGGAACAGAGATATAAACATAAACAAAAGTAAGAAACAGGAATATCATTTAATAGGGTGTCGGGCCACTTGCTCGTCACCGTTTGTTCGCCACCGTCTACTCGCTACCGTTTGCTCGCCACGGTTTGCCCGCTACCGTTTGCTCGCCACCGTTTGCTCGCCATCGTTTGATTGCCACCGTTTGCGAGCCGCTGTTTGCTCGCTACCGTTTGCTCGCCACCGTTTGCTCGCCACCGTTTGCTCGCCACCATTTGCTTGCTACCGTCTGCTCGCCTGCCATTTACTCGCGAATCTCTTTGTTCAACACATATTTACTCGCCACGCCGATTGCTCGCTTGACAGAAGTTTGACAAGCAATTTATCTGTTAAATAAAATATTATCTGTAGGCTTTTAGTGGATGCAGGGTTGCCTCTTCTTGTATTTGAAGTCATATAGGGTAATATCCATATTTTTTGTTCCTAATAAAATTAACCTTATTAATCTCAAAAGATCCTTAACATTGCATTATTGATATACAAACAGCATTGTAGGTTTTCAATGAATATAATTATTTGTTATCACACCTAATAGCTAAGTTATGTACAAAAACCATGATTTTTAATGGTCAAGGTATTAGTCCAAGGTTTATAAAGAATAAATATTGATTATTTGATATAAACTAGTTTTCCCGCGTAGCTGCAGTTTAAATTAGTACTGTTGGCTGACGAGCAAACAGACGGCGAGCAAATGTCTTGGCGAGCATCTTTCCCCGCGAACAATCAGTGGCGAACAAATGGCGGCGAGCAAATGGTAGCGAGAAAACAGCGGCGAGCAAGTGGTGGCGAGCAAGTGGTGGCGAGCAAACGGCGGCGAGCAAGTGGTGGCTAGCAAACGGCGGCGAGCAAGTGCTGGCAAACCAATGACTTAGAACCACGTAATAGGATATACCGAAAGAAGTTTAACGTATGATTAAGGAAGTTTTGAAGAGAACAAGGAAAGCGATATCATAAATACCTATCAGCGAACTCAGATCATCGGCTTGCATTACTTGTTTCGCCATTTGAAAAGTTTCTGAATATATACCAATTATTCTCATTATCTTCTCCATTCTCCTATGAATGCTTCTGTATTACTCAATTTAATTTTGCTAATACTACTTTTTTTAACTTGCCATAATTTATGCTTGGTACTGTTGTCATAGAATTATGAAACTTTAAGTAAAAGTTACTTTCCTGTTACATCCTCAAAACAATTCGGAGTAGATATAAATTATTTTAAGTATGTTTTTATTCACCCCTTTTTCTTCCACTTCGTTTTGTGTACTTTTCCTTAGTTTTCAGCACTGTTGTGAATATTTTAAGCTTCACATGCTATTCTATAGTTCCCAGATTTCCTTGTATTTATTGTATTTTTTAAAATACTATTGCTAAGTTTTTTTCCCAAGTCACTTGGTATAATATTTCCACGTATGTACATAATTTCCCCATTCATATTCGCAATTTTTCTCCTTCGCGCTAAACAATTTATAGAATTATCAATTTCAATCTCTTCTATTTCCCACTTTTAATCTACTTATTATACCTTCTAATTTCTACTACACATGCATATTTATTTCTTCTGCTAATTTTCATTCAATAATCTGTTTGTAGAACGTTTTCATTTTCTTAAAATGTGTTGTGTTTTTATTATTGTTTATCCCCACCACAGTTTATATCTTTGTCTGAAATGATTCTTATTCTCTTTATTGTATTTCAAAATATACGTTTTTTTTTTGTTTATGGAATGGTTTTCGTATATCTTCTCCATATTGAACCTAGCTGCTTTTTTTACTTATTGCTAGGACATTTTATTTCTTGTTAATGTTTCATGAATTTTGCGTTCCCCATCTCTATATGTTACATACATCTGTCTCTCTTCAGTACATCGTTTCTGATCGCTGTTCAACATTTGCTTGTTCTCTTGTTGTATGTTTATTTTCTCCTCTGAGATGTTTCCGCCAACTCTTTGTTGTATTGGTTATTTTGTCTTGCTTGCGTGATCCTCATTTTTGCTGTTTTAATGTTTTACTATTTTTAGCTATTCCATGCCGTGTCACACTGATTTTTATTCTTCTAATATTTCTACATTTGCTCTGTTACTGCTTATACCTTTTCAATAAACGTTCTTATATTTCACGACTCAAGTGAAATTTGTTTATATCTCTATTCGTCTTCGTTTTACTTTGTCTTTCTGATTTCTTACTCACCTAGATTTTATTGTGTCCTATTTGTTTATCCCATCGTCCTCTACACGTTTGTGTTGAGGAGCGTCTACTGAACTTCTATCGTTTCCTTCTCTTCCCTAACAATTCTTGGATAGTTTTTCATATTACATATATGTTAGTTATTGTATTTTCATACCGCTGCATACTTGGGAATTAACGATTTTACATGTACCCGCATGTTCTTCTATGGTCTTTGAAATCAACTTTTCGCTTTATCTTAAACCAACATATTTTCAGAAACTTTGTAAATTTATAGCAAGCTGAATTGTAGTAAATTAAGCTAGCAATTTGAATCTGCTTGCTTAGAACAGGAAGTAATTTCTTCTGTATATTTTTGTATTGGCACCGAATAGGATAACCATTCGATATTGAGCTGCAATTAACGACCAATATAATAGAGTCAGGTGCAACATTTGTGCATTCCAATTAGCAAAGTATCCACCATAGCAAAGGAATACAACTATATCAAGAAAACTAAAGAAAGGAGAGGCCATAACGCAGGCGTACTATATTATCACTCTCAACGAATTTTCTTTATCAAGAAGATTTTGGCTATTGGCAGCAAGATGTTATGGTGTGAATTTCAAGGGCACCATAATGCCATTTGGCTTGTGAATTAGGCCGCGAAAAACATACGTCGGATGATATTAAAACCACCTTTTACAAACACCGGTTTAGTTACAATTTTCCCTTTCTGCATCGCCGACGAGAACTTTTGCATACAGATAATCTAGTTGGGGAAAAATCTTTCTTCCTTGAACGACTTTGCGTTTTACCCATTGCGAGTTGCATTAAGGTTTTGAAACGCAATCAAGTCTGCTAAGTGCAACGATCTAAAGTTTTAGTCGGTTCTAAGACTCGCTACAGTCTGGCCTCAGTCGAATAAGAGCTTCTGACTGGAGTTTTGCATCGAGATTTCCGGGATCAATTGCGTCTCTGCATTTCTGCGAGAGCTTCATATTTGGAACACGCGAGTGGCTACTATAAATACCCCGATTTAAAAGGCTCTTGAAACACGACTAATTTAATTTGAAATAGGGGCAAGGGTGTGCATGTCTTGCATACCGCTACGCAAATAAACCGTAGGTAGTTAATTTATCGCCCGCTTTCCCGTTGCAGCTTCTCACGTTCCGTGAAGCGGCGCGGGAACAAGATGCAAGATAGGGCATACTTCCAGAACGAATGTTTCTGCACGCGTACCAATATTTTGAGATTTTTCCGTTCTACTAAGTATTCCTGACGGGTACATTGAAATAGCGATAAAATAAAAATGTAAATGAAGAATTTGCAAAGGAAATTGTGTTTTCGTGTATTTTGCTCCGTTTCTTGCCGTTGTTCCTAGCCTAAAGATATAGTCTCGATGTTGATGGCGGAAAAATTGACTTCTATTGTACCCTTTTCGTGTTTTATTTTACTCAGTTTTCTGTCGCTTTGCATTATGCTCAAAAGCCAATTTCTTAAATATTTCGCGCGCCTCGCAGTTCCTATTTTAAAAGTCGCATAGCTAACCTAACCAAAGTTTCCCCATAGTATGAAACATTCGGCATGTGGTTGTATAGAGTGATTAAAATTATTACAGCAATGTACGTACTTGACGTGCAAGGTATGTAGTATCAAAAATATAACTTCCATACAGACACTAGCCTTGTATAAAATTCTGATTTGCAGGAACAGATTTACAGTCGACTTTCGACTGACATAGCTGGATATAAAAATGAGTTTTCACTAATCCTAGAATGAAAGCCGCGAGTTTATCGTAGTATCGCCACAAATCGTATGAACTTTTCACAGGCGGAGACAGAAGCCACTACGATAACGTTTTTGTTTTCGAACGGTTTTATACAAGAACAGAAAGCTTTAAATAAGTGCTGACATTGTTTAAATAGTCAGTCGAGTGGCGATTCACAACCTAATAATCGATAGTCCTAAAATATTCACACTAAAAAGTTTTTGAATTTAGTTGGTGAAATGGAAATCTAGTGCTGTAAGAGGATTTTAATGAAATGGGAATTATTCATGGACGAATATTTTCGCTCGGAATTACATAGAACTTAAAATTCGTTTTATTGCACTTAGCAGATCTGATTACCTTCTAAAAACTGTATTCAGATTGCAAATAGAGAAAACTTGAAAGGTGGAAGAAAAACGATTTCTTTAAGAATATGTATATTTATACCCACAAATCCCTAAGATAACTGAACTTGAATATTGACTTGATGATTACTATCGACTGAGTTAGGAAAATATACGATGCTTGCCAATTTAGTTCCTGAAATAGTAAAATAAAGAAAAATACAATAGAAGTAGCACAAAAAATATTTGATATTTGTTCAAACTAATTTCCATTTACTTTAATACACTTATTGCAACCTTCTAAATCATCTTGGAAACAGTCGGAAAAAGCATCCGAAGAAACTGCTTTCAATTCGGTGGGTACATTTTATTTAATATATTCTGAAATTTTTTTTACAACAGTTTGCACATTAAGAAAAAGAAGAAAGTCTAGTGGATGATTGATTTCACGCCGAGTTTCGTAGGCAATAGCTTCACAACCAGTGTAGACTGCGCAGGTGCAGCAATAATCAATTTTTTTAAAATTGCCTTCGCTGCAATAATACCTTGCATCGCACCTTATTAATCGAAAGAAGTAATCAGCATGGATTTGAATTTTTGCAAATGTCAGTGTTTGGGTCCTGATGATGATTTTCCAATCCACCGCATGCTCTGCCGTTTCGCTTCAGGGATGTCCTGGCATATCACGTGTAACAATGCACTTAACAAAATTTGCGCAAACCCGAACGAAGTCCAAGGTCATTGCAATGAAACGGGAATTATTCAGAAATGCCTCGGCATCTTCTTGCACCATTAAATCAACTTTAAATTATTTTTGTTGTTTTTTGTTCTGATTGCGAATTAAATAATAGGATTGCAAATACAAAACGTTTGAAGTCGCTTAACGAGAAACGATTGTTAAGAGATTCGATTAGTGTATGTTTCAGTCAGTGGCGTAGGCGGCGTAGCCAGAGGTGAATACAAGCAAACCGAACCTTTTGTCATTATTATCGACCACCTTTGTTAAAATAGCTTGTCTATAGGATTTTAGCAAGTGTGTGTGTAATGAGGTGATAGTGGGTTACATATTAGTGCATTAGGATTCTGCGCAGTCTAGGATTCAGCAAGGTATTCTGCCTAGGAAATCTTCTCTGGAGCAGAAATGTTTTCACTTCCCTTGATTCCGAGCACACGTTTATCTGTAGGTCTTCTGCCTACCGTACTGTCAAAGGCGCAACACAGGCACAAGAAAGAATATCGCTGGCACTCAGAGAGTTTGCGATAACTACAGAACATTCTAAAAATTTTATTCGAACCATTGTACAAAGGATTATTATTATATTTTAATCCCTAATTTGAGTTGCAAATAAGAAAAAATTCTTCAAAGAATGATGTATTTTTAGCAATTTGATTGTATTTAAAGTTTAAAGAGAAGATTAAATGATTAAACCCTAGATATTTGAAAAATACCTGGAAAATTATTACATACGGGGCTTGCTCAACTGAAACCCAACTTTGATCAACTTAGCCTTGAAAACAAATGCAATAATTCAAATGACGTTGGTTAATGTTAGTAGTGTTTGTAAGCAACATATTAATAAGTTTCTGGCGCTTGAATTTGCTTCTGACTTTTACAACTTCGATTTATGCGCTGAGGGTGAACGCAAGCAGTGTATGGGAATGCATGTATTGCGTACCTAACTGCGAAGAAATGGTGCCAAAAATTTAAGAATGGAAAAGAAGGGACTATGGATGAGCCGTGACCAGGTGCACGGTGTACTGCATTAACAGTATAGCATGTGTGGAAGGCCTTATTAGAGAAAATAATCGAATTTCAATTAGAGAAATTTCAGAAATTGTTGGTGCGAGTGTAGGATCTGTCCATAGTATTGTTCGTAATCTGGGTTACAGCAAAGTTTGTTCGCAATGGATTGCTCGTCTCTTTTCTAATGAACAAAAATGCTTGCGAATGGGCTCATCTCCGCAACACCTCACAGACTGGGCAAAATGATGATGACTTTCTTCTGTCAATAGTTGCACCGACGAAACTTGGTGCTATTACTACGAGCCATCCAGTAAGTTATCGTCGATGCAGTGGAAACATTCAAGTTCACCACCACCGAAAAAGTTTAAAGCACAACCTTCTGCAGGCAAGGTTACCTTGTTGGTAGACTTTAAGGAACCCGGAGTAAATTTCAATACAAATCTGTACAATGAAACTTTGAACAAGCTTTATCAGGCAATGAGACGGGAACTTTCGCATGGAGTCATTTTACTGCATGGCAATACTAGGCCTCATGTTGCTAATGTGGTAGAAGAAAATCTTCAACGAAAGAAATGGAGGGTTTTAGAGCATCCACCCTATAGCCCGGATCTATCCCCTTACGATTTCCATATTTTTGAACCGCTAAAAAAGGCGTTAAACGGTCGGCATTTTGAGTCTGTCGCAGAAGTACAGATAGCTGTGGAAGACTTCTTCAATAGCAGCCACAAGAATTATATGAGTATGGTATACATCGGTTAGTAAAACAATGGGATAGGTGCCTTAACTGTGACGGTAATTTGTATTAAATTGTTGAATAATTTTTTTATCAAGCAAAGTTGGGTTTCAATTGGACACACCTCGTACATAGACTGTGTTTCTCTAATTAAAACACAATCAATGATTGGGGCAACGTTTTATTTACACAATTAGCTCGATTTACAAATACTTGTCGGCAGCGCAATCTCCAGGATTGTCTTTTTACTTCCATAACACCAAGTTCTGTCCTGTTGGTTCAGTCGTGTATTTCCGGAAAATGTTTTCCAATCATCATAAACCATGCAGTGTCGAAGCCTACAAAGTCATATTAAAAACTTTCCGCTGAATCTGAAATCGAATACTGTAAGAGGATTTTTAATGAAACAAAAATCAGCCAGGGACATCCCGGAATTCTCCCAGCTTTATATTGAACTTCCAATTCTTTTTATTGCGCGTAGTAAATGCCGTTAGGCTTTAGAATATTTATTGAGGTTGCATATTGCTAAACGAAGAATGATTTTTTAGCACTTTTATTATGTGTGTAGTGTTTTATTCAGTGGTTTAACAGAGAAGCCAGGAAAACTAAAACTTCCGAAATATGGATTTGATATGGCATTATACTGCAGGAAAGATACCTTTTTTTACCACTGATAGTACTTACAAAAAAAATATTCCTCAAAAATTGGGTACACGCTACTGCCTTGAATCTGGAAAATATAGAACTTATTCTTAAAAAATTATAGCTCAGAAACGCGGTTCACTAGATGGTATGAAGGGGCTGAAGTAAGAGTATGTCACTTCTTAGAAGGAAAACATGTATATACTTTATTATACTAATACAACCGGCTAAACGTACGGAACTATAAAAACAAACAATCAAATCCAATCTCGTTGTTTTCATTTTTGCCTTATTTCATACTTTAATTTAGTCCAGCATATTCTCAATGTGGATGAAATGCTTTTATGTACAATAGGAATTCCTTAAATTCTGGGAAGGACGCAGTAAGTCGCATTCCTGCCTCATGTCATGTCGTGGGCCGATTACAATATTAACGATTAAGGATATATTTTTTTTGTAAATTACATCAGGAAATAAGGTCAAATTCTGAATCAGGAATGGTTTCCCGTACAATGGTCTATTAGCGTCATACCGAGCTTAATATCTTCTTCGAGTGCTCTATCTGTTACAAGACGTAGCGATCTTCTCTCCTATGCCTGTGTTGCGCGTTTAGAGTGTCACAGACATAGAGCACCTACAGCTTAACGTGGGCTCCGAACCACGGGAAGTGTAAACACTTCTACTCCAAAGAAGATTCACTAGGTAGAATACCACGCTGGTTTGCCATCCTGTACTGAGAATTGAACCTAAGACCTTCAGCGTAGAAGTCTAACGCGCTAACCTCTAGCCCACGGCCGCCTCAATATAGCTGTTATACTTCCTGAAATATGATTTTTAAAGATTTCTTTATGAAAAAGACAAGCATTTTTATTTCCGTACGTATTGTTATTTTCAGTATCTAGAATCAGAATCGATTCTGTAGTTACAAGAGTCGCTTCTTTGAAATGCATGTTCGATTCTAGAATCAAGAATCGCCTTCCAAAATGAAATTCGATACTAAAATTGTGATTTCAGAATCGAAGACTGATATTAAAAATTCCAGTAATCACAAATCCCTTTCCTGCTAGAACGCTAACGATTCATTTTCAAATTTATGAATCGAAAATTGGTATCTCATTAATTACCCCGTAATAATGTGTGATATACAAGGTATTGGTGGGGTGGTAGCTCAGATATGGCGACGGCTTAGTTGGTAGACAACACCTTGCAGAGAAAAGGCCAGCGCCCAACAATGGCACGAAAGCCTATAGATGATTGATAATCGTATTAGTAACTGTAAAGCTGTAGAAAAATTCCGTTTATTGTATGATTTTTGTTTGCTGTTTATTGTTTCATTGGACGAGATCTAGGACGCGGTTTTCCAAGAATAGATTGAATATCTTAGCTTTTTGTAGCGATTTTTAACATGTCACACATCGCAGTGGCATGGGACATACGGCTTTACTTCTGATCGGACTGAAGGCTCACTTTTAGGCTTTTCTTCTCTAGAAAAACCTCGGCCAGAGTCGAACCATCCTCCTTTGGATCTAAAGCCAAGTGCGCTAACTACTAGACCACCGAGGCCAGCATTGTATGATTCACTATGTTATGTTATTGTAAAAATTGTGTTCTAATCTCCTAGGAGCAAATTTTTGTAACGTAACCCGAGGAGAAGGCCATACAAATGAAACCTCTAAATCATTAAATTATCGTCGTTAAAATTCATAAGATATTTTGCTTCTTTGTAGATATTTTTCAACTCAATGTAGATTAGTTTGAAATAAGTTTGGATTATACGTAGGTTATGCTAATCTAATTAATACAAAATCTATGATTTACGCAAAGCTTTACTTAGACCTGCGTGGCAGACATGTCTAGTAAGACTGAAGATGGATAACACCCAATTAATATCGTTACTGAAACGCAGTCGAATAGTCTCAACAAATATTATAAACAATACTCCCCCAAGGCATGATAGGCACACTAAACACTGTTAAACGTAGTAATAAAATCTACCACTGTAGGAGGATTTTAATCGCATTAACCTTCAAACTCTTTTTGCTGCTCTAAATAGATGTGACTACTTGTTAATACTTTCAATTGATGTTATTTACAGAAAGTCTGGAAGTGTTCAAAGGATAAGAATTTTGAGGTAATACGTTTAAAGCCTTAAAGTCAGTGGTGAACACAAAAAAAAAACATTAGGATTCTAATTCCTTAAATTTATATACCCGTAAGCTTTGCTAATGTCGTTGATACGATTCTTAGACCAAATGGCATTATAGGAATTTTGATTGGTTGATCTAGTTATAAAACAAGCTAAATTAGTTGTATGTGGATTGTATCAATCTAATTAATATATAGCAATTGTTGAAGGTTTCCTTGGTTCCTTTGACCTTATTTACAAATATTTGCGTAAGGCAACCTTTGAAATGGTGCTTGCTTCGATAACACCAAGTTAATACCTCTATTGAAATTCAGCGGTATATTTCCAGCAAACGTTTTATTGAGCTTCATAAACAATGCAGTATCGAGGTCTAAAGACCCAAATTTCACGCTCCGATATATTGCCAATGACAAGGGTTTTTCGTGCACACGTGGGCCGAGCGGGTGTAATTAATATTCGTTTTTTTTTTCATTTATTTGCGGCAACCACAAAACGGACAGGAACCTCGTATTACCGGCCTTTTTTAATAGATTCAAATTATAGCGCAGGTCGCATTAACGAGGCAAATTGTTCCCTGAAACCGTAAAAATGTTATGCAATTATGTGTTGCTTTAGCAAACGGAATCCCGCAGGATTAGCGGGAGGATTTTTGTTTATGAAGTCCCTTGTTTGATTTATAAATTTTTTCGCCCCTGAAAAGGCTATAAACACGTTAGGCTTAAATGGGCGCTTTCCCGTTTGTTTTTGATAAACCAAGCGTATGTTGGTGTTCAACCTAAATTGAAATAAATGTAGCGGTCAGTGGAAGTCCTGAATGATTTCATTAACTTTTTTTCGGGCCAAAATCGACCGAAACACGGATGAAAGATGGAGGTGCACCGATTTAGAAGTCTCTCGGATTTGTTTTGAACATGTCGTTTTGGTGCAAAATTGTGCAAGGCCCCCGAGCGGTAATCGAAACTGAATTTTATGCGCTGTTGGGAAAAATAAACATCATAGTGGTTTAAAACTTTGTATAAACAACGCGAACATTAAAACCCCCCGGTGTTTTAATACTGCTGCTTAAAAGTGTTAGCGGTAGTAAGCATAACGGAACGGATATTTTGCGATACGCGAATATCCAACCGGAAGATTTAAAAGTTTCCAAGAAGTAAATCCATTTTTATAGTTATTCCTGAAAAAACCTTTCCAACAAATACATTCGTTTTTTTAATAAACACCATAACGGCAAATCAATAACTAACGCTAAACAGTTTTTCGTTTTTATTTGCTGAAACGAAAATTCAACACTGCAGGGGGTTTTAATGAATCGGAAATTACTCAAGGGTTGGATTTATTTTCGTTCTAGGCCTCGAATTCCTCCTAGGCGAACCAGTAATTTTAAAACCATCATTAAACTAGTTATATTGCCTTGAGGATACCCTAAATTTTAGATTTATGTCGTAATGCCGGAGCATAAAGTTTCGGCGAGCAGCGGTTACCCCCAAACATGAAACCTGCACGAGCGGTAAAAGAAGCGGAAATTTTTTACTGCAACTGCAGGAAGTGCATTAGATTTAATCTCGAGAAGAATTTCTCCGAGGCCAACAGCTGAACGAAATAAGCGCTACATTATTTTGTTGGCGGAAGGAAAATTTAACGAAACGGAACGTAGACATTTCGAACAGATAATTTTTATTCGAAGAGCAAAAGCACGAGTTTTAAATAGAAAAGAGTATAAGTGGGTGTAATAACACCTGAAATGAATGTTTAATGATTTTGTGCATTAAAGTAACGCTAGCGGTGAAGGAAGCGGAATTTTTCTCATTGCAACTGCAGGAAGCACATTAAGCTCTGCTTCTGTAAATATTTTATGAGCGCTCGGTGAAATAAATACCGGTAATTTATAGTTATCTAAAAAGCTCTCCGGCGACTCGGAACATTTTCGGAGCAAATGGAAGTTTGTGTGGTAGAAGAATAATTTTATTTAAGATGTGGTGTGGAACTGCGGTAATAATGATCTTTATATGTAAGCTGTTCTAATTTAGTGTTTCAAAGTTACAGTAGCGGTAAACGAAATGGAATTTTTACCAATACTCTTTCAAAATGAAAATCTGTAAACCTATCCAGCTTTTTTATTGACAAAAATTTAATATATCACCGTTAGCTAAAACGTTGAAACAAATCGGAATTTTTATATTAAAAATCACAATATCAAATTGATATGTTGATGAAATTATTTCATGTTAAATGTAAAACAGAATACAAAATGTGGGTGGAAAAATGTTTAATAATTCAGTACAACAAACCCATGTAAGCGGAAAACGAACCGGAATTTTTACTGCTGCAGCTGTAGAACGCTATTAAATTCTATCTTCAAATATGCGCTCTGCGTTTTCGGGCTGTGAATAATACAATGTTGACCGAAAACTATAGCGAATCGAAACTTTTTGTTGTAAGAAGTTGAACCGGAAATTGATGTTCCAAAAACATTTATTTTATATGAAAAGCACCATTGCGTGTGCCAGCTCGGGGGGATTCAATAAGCCGGGTACCAAATTTACGTTAGCGGTAAACGAAGCAGGCTTTTTCAATGCAACTGCACAGAATACATAATATCTATCGGTACACCAGCACAATTGTTTACATAGAGTGGGGAAATCATTAATTGAAAAGTCTAACGAACTTTTTATAATAAATTCCGTAACCGGAACCGAACATCTTAATATGGGTGCTATTACATAATTTGAAATGGAATACAGAACGTAACAATGTAAATTTAATGATATTTAATGAATGAACAAAGTAAATTTAAGCTACCGGCAAATGATCTAGAATTTTCACTACAGCAGTTACAGAAAACTATTTAATTCTTCGAATACGCGCACATCTGAGAAGACAATGAATAAATCAATCGTAACTCTGAGTCACAGCAAACGTTTTATACTAAAAATATGACACGGAAATTGGTATTGTAAAAACAACTATTTGTTGTTTTATATTCATAGATAAATTATACGAGTAAGCTCGGGGATTGTAATAATTCTTGCACAATGCACGGGGTGCCCCACCCTGATTGCTTAATCCTTCCCCAGGGTTAAAAACAAGCAAAAAGGTCCTAATAAACATACATTCGCAAATGGATAGTTTCGGAGATAAACACTGATTAAAAAGGTCACAAGTAATAGAAGACTAACTAAAATAAACTGTTACAACGATGTTCAATGCGGTTACCATTTGCTTCTGCGCATGCACGAATTAACCTCTTAAAACAGCTTCGTATTTGTTCACTAATTCCCGGAACCTGTCTGACTGAATTAAAAGCATTGTTAAGTTACTTTCGTAATCATCTAGATCTGAAATAGATTCAAAGTAAAGTAATTATTTTAGATAACCTCATATGCAAAAATCAAGCGGATTTAGATCTGGTGAACGAGGAGGCCATGGCAGGGGACTACCCCGCCCAATCCAGTTATTGCGCAATATTTTACTTAACTAGTTTCTTACTACTACGAAATAATCTACGGGTGCTACATCATACATAAAATTAGCATTTAGAAGAATTTGTAATGGCATGTCATCAAATATTGCTTGCAATTGCAACTTCTGTTGGCCAGTTTGGAAGAAAAATGATTGAAAAGCGCCTCTAATGATGTTTCTCAACTATAGCATAGAGATTTTCGTAGTTCCATACGTATGAGGGTGGTGATTAAAAATTTTTGTTTAAAAACGTCTTCACCGCCGAATGAAATTTTCGCCGGGAAATGAACGTTTACTTGTTCTTGAAGTGTAGCCCATGGACCAGACAGAGAACATAGGAAGATCAAAGGGGAAAACAAAAGTAGAGATGAAAATTTTAGCAAGGAATAGGAAAGCTTGGAAGAACTGGGTAAAAGAGAATCTGAACTCCCAATCGGACGCCTGAAAGGGCAGAAGGAATCATGAAAGACGAAGAAGAGGAAGTGTAGCCCAACGACAATAAACTTCTCTGTTTTCATTGTTTCCTTCGATTAAAGCTTGCACCGATTGATAGTGACAGGGCTGTAGAGACTACTTCTTAAGAATTCGTGAAACAGTGCTTTTGCTCGTATTTGCCATGGCGGCAATGCGTCTTGTACTGGTTGTTGGGTCTTCTCGTCAAAAATTCTTCCCATTGCACAGGTCTAGCATTTGCCTTTCCCTGGTTTCTTTCACGTTTACCCTTCCCGTCTGTCGAAAACGTTAGAATACTCTTGCAAATAATTGTAGGTACGATAAACGTCTGTCGTGATGTTTTCCTCCATACAAACGCAATGCTAACAACGAATTAACATCGATTAAACCATAAACAAAAAGCATATAAGTCTTCCATCGGATATGTAATCAAGACCATGACAACAAATAGGGAAAACATTTAACTAAAATAAATGAAACAACAAGGAAAGTTTAACAAAAATATAGTAAGCCTATTTAATATTCAGATCTTGCAAATTATTTAAGTCAGTACATATAGGGACGTCGACGGGGCAGCGCGAACAAGCGCTGTCAGTCGAGGTTAAAATGAAATGTGGCTAAATCGGCCGCGGGGTCAAGTCCCGACTGGGGCGACCGTATTTCACTTAGTTAAGTTTAGGGCGCATGTTGCTTGAATGGTTAGGGTGTAAGAGACGTCCGCACCGCGATTCCGGGGTGGGGGGCGGTAGTGTGGATGTCAAAAAAATCAATATTTATATATTTATATTTTTTGCTTATTTTTGATCGAAAAATACCCTGGTGAAGTTTTATACAATGAAAGTGGGACACCCTGTATACGAAAAATATAAACGAAGAGAAATTTTTTAAAATGAAAACCCTAAACAACTCACAATCCAATCAGAACCGGGTATTTAAAATGTAATACATGTTTAATAATTTTTTTTTTTTATTGATTATAACCAGCTCGATACACAGAGTACCATACATGGTTGTCTTGTCAAGTTAAAAAATGGATTACAATGGCGGATATACATATTTAGAATAAGAGCAGCACAACAGCCCCCTTTGTAACTATTTTAATTTACATGGAGTATACTAAATTACTAGCAGATACAATATAGTGATATAATAAGTTTAATTAGGTTAAGTGATTAGGTATGTATTAGTCATTTTCACTGTCACTAAGGTGTTTAATAATTTTTTAATTTAAATAATTTAAATATTTACTACTGCAGTGTCAGAAATCTATTGCATCGTCAAATATGTGCGCTGCATTTGCGTTAGGAGGAGCTTGAATTATTGCTTATTAACTGAGAAGTCGAACGAATCGGAACTGTTTGTAGTAAAAATGTGAACCGGAAATTGGTATTACAAAATCAGCTATTATTATTACTTACTACAAAAAGCTAAATAACATATGCAAGCTGGGAGAACTCCTTAAGCGATGCACTATACGTACGGTGGTGGTAAATCTTGAAATAGAAAGACATAACTTTCCTTATAAATGCATAGAACGAAAGTGTATTTTAAACGCATCGTAATAACCTGTTCCTCGGTTTTTATAGACCAATAAAAAGAAATGAGTCTCTAAGGATAATTAAATTAAAACATTTTAAGTTTGGCCTTAATTATGCAACGAAGGAATGTAGACAAATTGCACATTGAACAACTAAATCAAGTATGCGAAACAGGAACAGATGACGCAAAACTAACTAACTCAGTAATAACTGTTATTTCAAATTGCAAATAGCATTCAACGAAACATAGGCAGATAAGGAAAAAAAGAGAATGAGGTGGTAGAGACAGACAATCATAGAATGGATATTCAACAGTCGTGGAAAAAATAACATTAAGAAAAACATGTGCAGTTCAACTAAAACAGAGCAAACAAAAATGGAAAAATGCAACCAAATAAACAAACTAATAGGAGTAGGTAAGTGTTAACTAGCAGTAAAAGAAAAAATACATTAAGATGAACACAAATATATTAGCAAATGAGAATAAGAAAGGTGAAGATACTCGTATATACGGAAAATACTTATCGATAGGAAGAGGTATTTAATAATTGCAGCAAAAAATATAATGGAACATTAAAACAAACTTAGGTAAATTCTGTAAACGAGAGAAAGCGAAAGGAAGACAGAGAACCAAATAGACTTTTTCAGGCATATGTAATTACTAATTCTTCTTGAACCAAAAAAATAGCAGTATTTGAAAAATAGCAGGATGAGAAGAAATAACGAAGATACAGACAGCTAGGTAGACGGAGAGGCCCAGACAATTGATAGTTATTAAAAAAATTAAGATCATTAAGGAACACACAGATAGATGAGCAAAAGAGGTTGAAGCAGAAAGTAACAGGAATAAGAAATTAATAATTGTTCCCAATAGTAAAATAAGAACAGTAAGCAGAATATAGGCAGATGGGTAAACGAGACAGAGAGAAAATATAAGGAAACGGGTAACTAGATACATAAACTAATAGAAATTAGTAAATGATCGAACTTTCAGCCAATGCCTAAAATGATCTAACGCTAATTAAATTGTTATAGCGAGACAAAAATCTTGTTGGGAATAATCACATGTAATCTTTGACATCGACAAACCGTTACATTTTACTACCTGAACGCTAAAATGCGAACTGCAGTCAGGGTAAATGGCATTACTTTTAATATACGTCCGAGTACATTCTTTAGTTTGATTTTATGGAAATTAGATGAATGTTGACATCGGGGTTGCAGGTATTACATTCTTACATGATGGTAGTTTGTAAAAAGACGAAAAAAATACATTAATTAAGTTCACATACGAGGTCGGACAAATATGAAACGGGATTGGCACTACTGCGGACGCTGTAAGAAACTGACTGTTTCCAAATCATATCCAAATTGTAGCTAGAACTTTCGTCTACACATAGCTACAACGGCATCCTGTCAGAACTTAGGTGGTAGGCTGTGCATGCGAATGAACAAGTTATTGCAGCTGTCACATGTGACACAAGTGAAACATGGAGCAGAGAGCGAATATTAAGGTTTGTTTCAAATTGGGGTTTGCCAGATTTCGTGAAGGTCGGCAGGACTTTTACGATGATCAGAAGCCGGGTCGTCCGATCACAACGAGAAACCCCGTAACGATCGAAAAAGTCCGACAACTTGTGGCGGCTGATCGACGACTGACACTGAGAATGATGGAGCAGGAGCTGAGTATTAGCCATGAAACCATTAGAACCATTTTGGAGAAGGATTTAAAGAAAAGGAAGGTCTGTGCCAAATTTGTCCCGCACAATTTGACCACTGAGCAAAAAGCGCATCGAGTGGACACCTACCACGACTTCATTGCAACAGCCAACAGTGACTCAAATTTTCTGAATACAATTCTTATTGGTGACGAGTCGTGGTGCTCCCAGCATGATTCAGAAAGCAAGAGACAAAGCATGGAATGGCGATCGAAGACGTCTCCCAGGCCAAAGAAATTCCGTCTCCAAAAATCGAAAGTGAAGACCATGCTGATCACTTTCTTCGACAGTCAAGGCATCATTCACAAAGAATTTGTGCCACCGGGTGTCACGTCACTAGCCTGTACTACAAGGGTGTCATGACGCGTTTGCTAAAACGCATTCGACGTGTGCGATCGCATTTGGCAGCCTCCGGCAAGTGGCACCTTTTACACGACAATGCCCCTGTGCATTCGGCCTTGATTGTGAAGACGTTTTTGGCGGCAAGAAATGTCCCAGCCTTAGAACATCCTCCCTATTCGCAGGATCTGTCTCCGGCGGACTTCATGCTGTTTCCTCAGCTGAAATTGACCTTCAAGGGAAGGCGCTTTGGCGATGTGGAAGACATTCAACGGAATGTTGCTCGCTATAAGTTTAAGCAGGCTTTCCGCGACTTGTATCGTCGTCAACGGTGCGTAGAAGTCGAGGGAGATTACTTCGAAGGACGCTAAAGGTATTTTCACCTATGGCTACCTCACATGCTTTGTATTTGATCAATCTCGTTATATATTTGTCCGACCTCGTATGTCATAAATTTAGGTTTACCGTATTTTTGCATTACTTTAGGCGTTTTTAACTAATTGTTTTCTGCTTATATGTTGGATATGTTGTCCAGTGACTAAAAAAAGTACGTATATATTAGGTTAATTCATAAACGATGACTGAAAGAAACTATAATTTGGGATTAATTTGAACCACTGTAAGAGGCGTAACGCTCCTTGCACATAATTTTTGAAATAATTTTTCTGGGCTGGGATGGCCAAATGGCCAAGTAGTAAGAGAGTCAGGATTTGAATCTAATAGTCTAAATCCTTCCGGGTTCAGGGGCAGAAAAATTTTCAAATTCCATAGGTGGTCGGTACTGGGTCCCGGTCTCCATTCGCCATTGAGGATCAAATGAACTATACACCAGGCAAGTTAAAATAGTGAGTTTCTACACATCGCAACAGGAAATAAGTCAATATGTCTAGTTTAATATCAGAATAAGAATTAACTAAATAAACTGTTAAGTGCACATATATATGTTTTAAATCCATTGTAACATATGAGAGTCTGCGCATGTATTCTGTTTCGGTTTAAAGTGTTATGTTTTGTTTTAATTACATATAGGACAGAAAATATATAAATACGATTTCGGGGGTTTCATAATTCAGAGCATGAATCTTTAGTGGTACAGTATTAAATATTCAAGAACTCCAAACGGAACTTAATGGTGTAAAAACAATTACTCAATGTTTAACAGAGAAAACATAATTGCGTATGCAAGCTCGCGAAGTTTAATAAACCATGCCTCAATTTACGATAGCGTTAAACGAAGCGGAATTTTTTCAGTTGCAGCTGCAGGAAAATCGATGATCGTGTTTAATTAAAACTTGAGAATTGTGCGCTTTAAATTGGAAAGATTTAATTAATGCATTGTTGCAGGAATCAGGCAAACTGAAACGGAGCTTTATATCATTAAAAAAAAATCAAAGTCGGGCGAACTTTATCTCGCGCCGGGTTCTGCTGCATGTGGGGCTCCATGGAGAATACATCACCGCGGCGGCGACCCGGTCAAAAGGGGACGGTTCATTCGCAGGACCCTGCGGTTTTTTCAACCGGTAAACACAAAGTGAAACACGGATGTGAAAAGTTGAAAAAATTAACGCGCGCCTCCACTACGAATGCCCTTTTTATGTCGACATTAATGTGTAAATGCACCCCGAAGACTTGTCGTCTGTAAAAAGCACATGTTAACGGCGCGAGATCTTCAACCCCACAAATTCCGCACTCAATGTAGTACCTACTGTTGTTGAGTTCGGCATCCGGGGAAATCAATACCTGTCTAACACTTCGAGCGTCGCACCGAGGCTTTATCGCCGTACATGCGGGTTGTATTGTATTTATAATCTGGTGCCGTTGTTATTGATGGGTTAATTGTAGTTGGTGCATAGCGAGAAGAGCCGTAGAGAGCGGTTCGCATTCATTAGGCACGATGACAATTAAAAGGAGACGCTTGAATGAAGCCTCGATGGGCTCAGCAATGCTCTTTACCGCGTTCTGCTCGATATGATCGATTTCTTTCGTTTGTTTGCTTAATTGACGAGGATATCGCTTCGGAAAGTTCGTGTAAATCATTACAACCCAACTCGTAATTGTATTCGAAGTTTGAGAGATTTAAATGCGGTATATCGTTTGACCTATATATGCTTCGTTGCGCGAGCACTCAATTTTATAGACACCTTCAATATTTACAAACATAAAGTGAGTTTGCCCATGTAGTATGGCAATTCTTATACAAAATTTTTACAGTTTGAAATACGGTTAGTCGGAATGAAATACAAATTCAATACAATTCAAAAATGTAAATTATACAGATTGTTTAAGCAAACTGGGATAATTGAGATTACTTCCTCTGAAACTGAATGGATACAAAATGCAATAATTAATCATACACTTTTCAACTATTTTAGTGAGAAGATTCTGACAGTTATCTTCCAATGTACTAGGAATATTTACTTCGAACAATTATCGTAACAATTCAATTCAATTACGTAAACTTGTTTGGGTTCAGATCCACATAAACTATATTATTTTAATCCCGTAAACATAGCGCTGCGTTTCAAATAAGAAATCCAGTTCCAACCGAACACCCTGTTCATACAAGAATAAGCTTACGTTATACACCGATTTATTGTAAACACATTTTTTTTACACTTTTATCTTACTTTTGTAATAATGGAGTTATTAAGGAAAAACCCTTCTTTGCTTTATAAAAAACAATTTAATTACAAAAAATTACCGTCACAGTTAAGGCACTTATCCGATCGTTTTACTAACCGATGTATACGTTGCTCATAGAATTCTTGTGGCTTTGCAAGGCGGTAGATCTGGGCTATATGGTGGATGCTCTAAAACCCCGCATTTCTTCCGTTGAAGATTTTCTTTTACCATATTAGCAACATGAGGCCTGGCGTTGTTGTGCAACAAAATGACACCGTGAAATATTTCCTAGACGTTTCCGTCTTATTGCTTCATGAAGCTTGTTCAATGTTTCATTGTACAGATTTTCATTGACATACAGTCTAAGTTCCTTAAACTCTATCAACAAGGGTCCTTCATGGTCGAAAAAACTGTTAACCTTACCTTGCCTGCAGAAGTTTATGCTTTAAACTTCTTCGGTGTTGGTGAACTTGAATTTCCGCTATATCGACGATAACTTACTGGATGGCTCGTAGTGGTAGCACTAAGTTTCGTCACCAGCAACTATTGACAGAGGAAAATCATGTTGCAGAGATAAGCCCATTTGCAAGCTTTTTGGTCATTATACAAGAGACGAAGAATCCATTGCGGACAAACTTTGCTGTATCCCAGATTACGAACAATATTATAGACAGATCCTACACTCGCACCAACAATTTCTGAAGTTTCTCCAATTGATCTAATAAGGCCTTTCACACATGCCATATTGTTTTCTGTTAATGCAGTACACCGTGCACCTGGTCGCGGCTCATCCATAGTCCCCTTTTTTCCATTCTTAAATTTTCAGCACAGTTGGTAACGCAATACATGCATATCCATACACTGCTTGCAGTGGCTGCACACCCTCAGCGAATAGAAATTGTAGGACCGCACGCTGATCAAACTTGGACGGATTTTCAACGACAAACGCCATTTCAAAATCAAAGTTGAACACGCCCTGTATGCTATAGCTAATATTAACTGAGCAAATCAATTAGCCCCGAATTTAGTAATAACCTGTGTAGCTCTAAGTTTTAAGAACATTCATTGCAGGAAGTTCTAAAAAATTTAACGCTTACACAAAATATTTCAAATGTTATTTTTTGCTAAATGTAAAAAACAAGCATTTTATAACGTAAAACATGTACTATAATGTAAAATATGCTAAATCAAATGTATGTTTCCTTTATGTAAATCGAGTACTAAAATCACCATCGTAATGTTACTTCAAAACATATGCAAATATGCATTTGCGGATCTATAGCTATTATATACAGGTTGTTGCATAAAAAGTTATTGTGTTTATTCAAGTGTTCCCATTTGTTTTTCAGTGCAAACCTTTGTAACAATTTCATTAACAAAAAAATAATGATACGCTAAGCTACGTATGCTCTAAATTAAATACAAATTTAAAAAATGCAAGATATACAAAGTGTTTATGCAAAATAGGACTGTTAAAATTATTTCTTGTAAAAGTATATGTACCAGAAAAATCGACGTGGCACCCGACTATGACAAAATAGCCCTCAATTATACGTATCACATTATATGTTGATAACATAATACAGTTTACAAAATGGAGATATCCATTTTTTATTATTAACACCCAATACGCTTCATCACTTAAGTACAAAATGTAAAACTTAATAGCCATCCAATATTTTTGACCAAAGTTTTCTAATTAATGACTACAATGAGAATAACTGCATTGATATCATTGCGTTGCATTAATATAGTCTTTTCAGGTTTCTATAGCCCCTTATATTAATAATTTTAAAATTAATCATAAATGTGTAGGTCCTCCGTGTTTCTACCTCAGCACTGAGGAGAAACGCGTGGCAGAGAATAGGCCGATGCCCAACAGTGGGACAAAAAGGTTGCCAATGATATCATAAATTCCGGTACTGGATGTGTACTAATTATAATCTATGTTAATAATTAAGTTGATATTAATTATTGTAGTAACAAGAACTTTGATTAAATACAGGATGTTTCGGAAGTAAGGGTTAATATAAAACGCATTCAGTAAAAGAAAATGTGTGAATAAGATCTTACAGTTTATCGCATTCTATTGGATATGAGCTGTTTTTTGTTTGTTTGCTTAATTGACGAGGATATGGCATCAGAAAGTTCAAAAGTTTAAGCCAGCAAAATACGGTTTGACCTATATACGCTTCGTTGGAGGAGCCCTTAATTTTACAAACACCTTGGGTTTGTAAGGCCTTTTGATCTATTTTTAATATTTTTAGTGTTTTTTGCTCTCAATAAAAACTACCTTATTAATGCTGCTGCATCAGTATGCACGGGATGTTGTAGAAACATTGGTTTCCTTGTGCAAGTACTAACGATAATGTTTACCTAAAAATTAAAGTTTTAACCTTCATGCTAAAATTATTCACTTCAAAATAAGGAAAATTTGATATTATAGAAATTAAATATAATTTAATATATACAGCGTGTTCAAGTAAATTGAAAATGTTTAGATTCCTGCCTGTGAAACCTTCCATTACGGAAACCAAATTGCCGTGCGATATATAAAATATAAAATATCATCTTTAACAGTTCATCACGTCAGCATGAAATCTAATATTGGAAATAATACGAAAATGCTTTTGATACTATATTTTTCTACTCGTAGTGGCTATTCCATCGATCTATATTATTCAGTATAAGAACAATCTGAAATAAAACCTTTAAAACAGAAACGCAACATATATTCGGTTGGAATTTGTTGAATGTCAAATACGCTACTAATTAAGTTTAAACTGATAAGTTCAGACACCAGCTTTACCTTCACTTTCGGTAGTATAAGGTATTTTACAAGTAAGCGATAATGAACAGCTTGTTCATTAACAAGAAACGTTTAAGCGAAGGCTTTAAGCGATGTTATTTCCAACAGAGTGTTCAATAAGAAAGATTTCTTTGGTGTTTTGGCAAATTGATTGCTTCAGAAAGTTCATTCTAGTCAATGAATGTAGCCGCACAATAGTATTCGCAGTGTAAGCCAATAATATGCGGTTTATAGTTTGACCT
The DNA here is from genome assembly GCA_014611495.1 of Limonius californicus. NCBI lineage: Eukaryota > Metazoa > Arthropoda > Insecta > Coleoptera > Elateridae > Limonius > Limonius californicus. The sequence goes on from JABXWE010005266.1 coordinate 53,806, forward strand.
ATACAGGGTGTATCAGAAATAGATACAAATATTAAATCCGATGGTAGATTACAATATATACAAACTAGAAAAAACATTTCTTTGGCAATGGGACGGTTAAGATATGAGAAAATAATAATTGAAAATTTGACCCAAAATTGTTTGAGTACCGCAGGATAATAACAAAAATTTGAGTTCAAAGACATGTTATGCAAAGGAGAGTAAGATAGAAGTGCAAAATATTTCTTATCACCTGCCACAAACCAATACTATTAGGTAGGTCAGTAATTTCTATTCAGTCTGTTGTTGTTATCACAAGCCAGACAAGTTTTTACGTGTTTGCCAGTTTGGATTTACATTACAATTAGGTAATAACCTTCTAAGCTTAAATGCATGTATGTATCATCAGAAGTTCTCAAACAAAATTTTATTTTATTTTTTAATTAAAAAAAATAAACTTAATGATTTTTGAAAAATGAATATTACTATTGAATTCTACTTGAGCCAATATATTATTGGTTTAAATAGTTGTACCTATATCTGATACCCCTGTATATGTTTCGTTGTACAAGCAGTTTTATAAACATTTTGAGATTAGGAGTGATTTTACAATATAAAACCTCTGCAATTCATATATTCAAACTATTCTTTCCAAAATGTTGACGATATTAAATATGCGACTCGAAATTAAACACAAATTTAAAAAATTAAATTATACAGGGTTTTTAAGCAAACTGAGATAATCAAACCTACTTCCTGAGGAACTGAAAATGCAAGAAAAATGTAGAAGATATTTAAGAAAACTATAAAAAATTACACATTCATGGATGTGGATATCACAGAATAATATACAGGGTGTTAACAAATACGTGTTACAAATTGATAGGATACGTAGAGGATTCAAAATAGATCAACGTATAATAAGAACCTACTATCCGGAAACGCATCATTTTCAAGCTGTAGGTAACAATAGGTATCCGCCAGAATAGTTGGAAGAAGTACTATTAAGGATTCGTCAACAGATGTGGCTACAACATGACGGTGCGCCAGCACACTCCGTTTGCCCTCCAAGACTACATCAATCAAGTATTCAATGATGGTGATGGATTGGTCGAGGGGGACTAGTAGCGTGGCCGCCACACTCCCCGGACCTAAATCCCCCAGTTTTTTTTAATGGTACCGTATGCAGAGTTGGTTTACAAGATGCCTGTCGAGTCTGAAGAAGTACGTATTCTGGCTGTACCCAAGAACTCCGAAACAACAATTAGTGAAAGAGTAGGTATACGAAAATATGCTTCGGAGATGCAATACTTGCATCGAAGTTGGTGATCGTAATTTTCAACAATTATTGTAGTGTCTTACATGTAATTAAAATTATTATGAGAATTACTTGTAGTGTTTGACTATTGTGGGCGTTACTACTTAGGCCAGCCTCAGCTCGTAAATGCTGCGTTCCCGGATATGAGTTTGCTATTAAAAGTTGGTCTATTTTAAATTTCCTACGTTCCCTATACTTATGTAAAACGCATTCAATAACACCCTGTATAATTTTAAAAATAAAGGTAGTTCGTGTTTGAAAGACGCTGTATATGACACATTCGAAGGGCAACATGCGAGTAATCAAAACAATTTGTCCCAATGTTCTCTGCTCTTATTGACTATACCGGGTGTTAGAGAAATATAGCATATGTATGTCTTATTCAGTTTTCAATAGCTATTGGAAACAAAACCTTGAAAATATTTTTAAAATATGCATGAATATTGTAATTGAAGCGCGTGTAGAATATCATCCACACTAATAATTATTAAGTACAGGTACGGATTAACTTCTCGTTTTATTAGGTGCAAATTGCGTCAGATGTAAGAATCCTTATTCAAATGGAGACGCTGAATGGGATTAGCAATGCTCCTACACTGTTCCGCTCGATATAAGCGATTTCTTTCGTTTGTTTGCGTAATTAACGAAGATGCCGATTCAGCAAGTTTGTTTTACATCATTAAAATCAAACTCACAATTGTATTTACATTTTTAGCAATTAGTACGAGATTTACTCTTTCACCTATAATGTTTCGTTGCATTGCCGATTAATTATATACACACTTCGTGTTAATTAACTCATTTGTTAATCTTCTATAAACAGTTTTTGTGCTTCTTTCTAATCTTAGCAAAACTAGAAATATTTAGACTAATATTGCTCTTGACAAATGTTAAAGAAATATATCTGTTCTATACGTATAGCTCTTGGAATGCTTTATCTCTTATTACCGTAGCTATCTCCTCTTGGTGCAGTCATAGAGGACCTACAGGTTAATGTGAGCTCCGAACCACGGGAAGTAAAAGGAAGATTTACTAGGAAGAATACCTTGCATTTCCAAACACAGAATGAAAGGCTTTACGGTGCAGTTTCCTGCACTTTATAAAAATAACATGCGGTACCAACGTACCACTATACAGGGTGATTTTAGTAGTCATGCAAATATTCTAACTGGCAACAGAGGACGGTAAAATAACACGATTCGTCCAATAACGTCTTATACAAAAATTGTTAAGTTTTAAAAAAAAAAGCATGTTGAAATAGTTCTAAAAAAGCTTGATAATCACAGGTATTTTTGAAAAAAGTAATTAAAAACCAAAGAAGGCTATTTTTTATTAATGTCACATTGACATCTTCGTTTTGAAAAATATCGGAAAATGGATTTTACCAATGCTGAGAGGACTGATTTGGTATTAATTTATGGAGAGGCCCGCGGGAATGCGGTACTTACTTGAGATTTGTACCGTGAACGTTTTCCTCGACAGCGACTGCCTACCTCAGATTTTGGATCCTTTGCAGTTGACAAACGCGATATTAGCCGGCAACTTGAGAATCCAATCCGCAATGCCGAAGAAAAGATTTTGCAGGAACTGGAAAACCAGCCGCACACAACGTCTTGCTAATCAGGTAGAAGTATCCCAGTTTTTAGTACGGAACTAAGCGAATCCCGCATTACTTGAGGGGGGTACGGGCGTCCCGTACACACTCACCATTCATAACATGCACCCTAAACTTAACTAAGTGAAATGCGGTCGCCTCAACCGGGGTTAGAACACGCAGCCGATCGGCCGCATTTCACTGCGACCTCGAGTAACAGCGCGTACTCGCACTGCCCCACCGAGGTTCCTGAAACCAGGAGATCTACCTCGTCGTGTTAATTTTTGCGAATAGTTTGAATATAATCAAGGTAAAAATCCAAATTTTTGTGGTCAATGTCTTAGCTACTGATGAGGTTGGTTTCTCGCGAAATGGTGTTCATAACATGCACATTTGGAGTGATGAAAATCCTAATAATATTCGAGAATATCCTTCCAGCAATCATTTCCTATCGATGTCTGGATAGGAATCGTTGGAGACCATCTTATTGGCCCCTACGTTTTGTCCAGACGACTAAAACGTAATAGTTACCTCGATTTTTTGGAAAATGTACTACCGGAGTTGCTAGAGGAGGTACCGCTACATACGCGGCAGAACATGCTTTATCTCCATGATGGCGCTACACCTCATTACGCTGCACAAGTGACGGCTTGGATAAATAACATGTTTCCAAATCGTTGGATAGGTCGTAGTGGCCCCCAACATCGCCTAGCTTAAATCCTTGTGATTTTTTTTTTGTATGGAGTCACATGAAGCCACTTGTTTACAGTACTCCAGTCGACAAAGTTGAAGAATTGCATTGCAAATTCGTCAAAGTGCAGGAGTTTTGGAACGCGTTCTGAGGGCTTGTTGTTCATCGTTTCGTCTTTTTAATTCAATTGAAGTTATTGATTACTTCATAAAGGGCAGAGTGTTTCTTATTGCAAGTACTTTTTAAAGTTCATCACCTTCTTAGTCTCAGTTTAAAATCCTCTTATTCAACTGGTCACATCTCATAATTCAAAAGCTACGTGCTCAATTTGAAAACATTCAACGGCTCTCAAACATGGCAACTTCATTTTGTTTTGTCAGAAACTATAAACATTTTTAAAAGACAATTTTGCTTATATTGTATTCTTTTAATGTGAAAATCACTGCTTAAAACATTTGCATAACTATTAAAATCACCCTGTACACAGCGTGAAGCAGAAATATATCATTTGCCTTATTTAGTTATTTAAAGCTATTTTAATACAAATTACGAAGTATTTGTTGTATCATAGGGTAGGCATACCCACGGTTTTTGTAATCAATTTAAATCAGAAACGAAGCCCATGAACTAGTTTTCCACTTATTTCACATACGTATAGTGTGTTTCAGAAGTAAGTGATTATTAAAGTTTGTGATTATTTTGATTATTTTTAAGTGGACGTGGGAAACTTAGCTTTTCTTGCAACTATTGCTGCAGACAGACTTACATTTAAATTTAAAATCATTCAGTTCGAATTCATTACTTCATTAGCACATTTACCAAGTAATGTGACGTAGTCGTTTGTCCTATATATGCTTCGTTGCATGAACACAAATTTTTACAAACAAAATGGACTAGATATTTGCTTTATATTAATAATACTGTCCTCTAGTAAACAAAACCTTTAGCTATTTGATTCAGAAATGCATTATTTACTGCATGATTTACTGCAGATACAGGGTATTTCAAAAGTAATTATTTAAATAAGACGCCCAAATAAAAGTCGGGAGCTTGGTTTTGTTTTTTTTTTGTTGCGTTAATTGACAAGATCATTATCAAAAGTATTAAACCTACGAATTCTATTTGGAAATTGTATTTACTTGCTAATAATTAATGAAAGTTTACTGTTTGCCCTACACGTACTTCGTTACACGAGCACCTGAATTTAATAATATCTTGGATCTTAAGACTATTATCCAATTTTGTAATAATAAAATTTAGATTATATACAGGATGCTATACATAAATGAATCTGACTTATTCAAGCAGTAATAGACTCTTAGTCTTAGTTTTTACAGTACATCAGTAATATTTTTTGCGTTGTGCAGGTAATTTGTATACAGGGTATTTTACCAATAATAGCACGAGCTTTATTCAATTATTAATCATCTGTTCCAAATCAAACCTTTAATGTTTCCTGTCTTCAGTATACACACATGTATGACTTCTGGCGGGAATAGGTTTGCATACAGGAACTCCGTGAATTAATCAACATTTAATTATAACTACCGTGACTATGTATCGAGTGTTTGGTAAGTAATTATTTAAATATTCATAGAATGTTTATGTACGTTCACATTTATAAATGATTAAGGATATCCTAAAATCCAGACTTCCTAGATTACAATTCAGATGCTCAAAAAGTATATATACCAAGCGTTTTCTAAATGTTGTAACGTTCGTTTATTGTTTACCTACATATTGTTTAAGAAACCTGCGAACGTTGAAGGAATATATAACGACGAACCTTCTTGGTATGTACAGGATGTTTCAGTCTGATTCTGTTATTCAGCTACGCCCTAGTAAGTTCATAATTTTCCCGGAAGTTCTAATTTAGAGTTTGTCAGGTCTAGGAAATAAATTGCTAGGCTATTACCGGACACAATACACTCTTCGCTGTTGATTTGTCCCAAAAAGTGTATATATTGCAATATTATAAAAACAGGACAAACAACTTTTGTTAGCTAGGCGTTTCTTCAGTATATTTAATAATTCCCTGCCGTATCTAATTTTCAGGCTTCCTGAAAGATGCGGCCGAGAAAAAATTCAGACGTTATATTTTCCCGGTTGTCGCAGCGTCTTGGAGTTTTTTCGATTCCATTTTTGCGTCCTAAAATTACAGCCCCGTTATAGCAGAAACGAGGGAAGCGGAAGGGTCCAAATGAATTTTTGCGCGTAGAAGAAAAACGCGAAATCTATTTCTCAAGTGTGCATTCATATTTATGTCTCCCCTTGTGTGGCCGAGCCAATCGAAAATCAATCAAATCAGTGTTTACTCTATCCTCCACCCCATGCTGCGTTATGATCGCAGTATTTCCTCTCGCTCTCGTTAGCACATTTTTGCGGAAAACTGGATTTGTTTAAATTGCGCCAGATTTGGTGGCTTAGACCGCTTTTCAACTGGGGACTTTGCGCGCAAGGTAATAAAATAAATCTTATTTGATTTAGGATCAGTTAGCCGCTTTGGTATTTAACATTTAATGTGTGGTTTATGTCGGCGTCTGCTTAGATTTTCCTTCACGTAGCAGCGCCAGCTTCCTCGTAAATATTAAATCGCCATGCCGCCATCTTTGTTGCCGTTACTCTTACATATTCAATTTATTTACGGAAGTCGGAGGTGGGAAACACCTTGATTAATGCTTTTTTAGGGCTGTTTTATTTATTCCTGAATCTTTTATCTTTTTCTCTAAACGGGATTTTAATGGCTCATAAAAAAGACAGACGCGACTATGTGCCCGGAAACTAAGCAAACTTTTACTGAGCTTAATAAAATACTAATTATACACCCACGGTGTTTATTGTTTTAATTTAATTGGCTCAAATCTTTTATTACCAGACGAATTTATTTTGGAAGAATTAACTTGGAACGCGCAAAAAACAAATTAAATGCTCGTGCTTAAGACGTGTACGGAAAGCGGTCTGCAACCCTCTTAGCAAAATATTTTTGACATAATATTTAGAAACTTTTGCCAAAGAGTACTGTTACTAAATAAATGCGTACAGTTTTCGATGCATAAATATCTACGTGTGTAGTTGGCCTAAAAAGTCCTGCGGCACAATTTTGGAAAATATAAGTTGAAACGCATTCTTCTTAAATAATTGACAGTCATGGAATAGACATTTTATTCCAGTTTATTTTATTTTAATCTATTACATTTTATTACAATCCATTCCATTCCAATTCAATAGATTGTGATTCATTTCAATCTATTCCATTTCATTCCATTCCATTCCCATCCATTCCATTTCAATACATTGTAACGGATCAAAATGGTGAAAAGCGAATATTTGCTGTTTAATTACCAATTACACAAAAGTTCAAGATTTTGAGATAAGAGTAGCTCCAACAACAAACATCTGCCGCAGCCGTAACGCGGAATGTTCCAGAACACGCGTCCTTCTCTACACCAGAGGGGGGTGCGCGCACGACGGAAATCGAAAATTGCCTGTGACAGACATTTTTATTGCTCTTGTGCCGGTGTTTGAAACGGTTAAGATCAATAGAAAATTTTGTATAAAGATTATTATTGCTTATAAGGTCGGTGTCTGGATCGACAGTGTAAATAAGCCTTAATAATTACTGTTGTTATTAGTTGAACACCCTGTACAAGGTTTGTCGTAATTTGTGGAGAAATTTCACAAGACGTCAAATTTTTATCCTGCTAGAAGATTTAAATTGATTTGGAGTATTTTGAACAGTTCAAAGCGATCTACAAATTCTGTCGCAGAGTAATTTTGTGCAAATTTGTAGGGGAATTAGCCCCTATCTCGTTAGTAGGCTGCAGGCTGGAGGCTGGAGTGCATTTTTCGTGTGCCCGATATTTTCACTGTAAAAGTCAGAATCCTATCCGAGTAATATTTACGCAAAGCAAGGTTGAATTATCTATACCACAACTGCACTGTTAAAAACGCGCAGTTTGAGTTTTAACTTCCAGGAAAACTGATTTAATTAAAATCTCCTGTTTGAAGATTTATTACAGTAAAGTTTGCAATTCAATACACACAGATTGTTTATTTTGGAGCTATTTACATCTAACGAGACACAGGTGAATCTCGGTACAGAAATTGTCACTGGTGGTTAACAAACTTCACGTTGTTTTAAGTAAGGAAAATTTTCCCACTGATTAAGTATAAATTCTTACGCTGGAAAGTTTATCACTCACTGTTAATAATCCCGAATACCGTTTATCCCCCTCGCAAAGAAATTACTTCCTTGGCAACAACAAATTAAAGCTAATTGGTTTGTTTATGTTTGATTAGTACCGGCGACAGCGGCGGACATTTTGTCCACTCGAGAAGCTATTTCACCTACCAGAGCCAGTTTGCAGTCGTTCTACCGACCCGGACCTACGAACCATTGGGCCTACCAGGACAAACCAGTGGCGGAGACATCTATTTTATTTGTTAATAATTAATTCGAGTGTAATATTTATTTAGTTTATCAATATTTTGTACATATACCATTACGTAATAGTTAATAAATTTATTTTTTCCAAGCACTTATAATTGAATTCTGGACAACTCGAGAGACTACCCAGGTTATAAATTTTGGAGCGTTCGCGCCCCGTATAAGCCACCGGGCGGAACGTTACAACATTTCACTCTATTTCATTACATTGTAATCCATTCCATTTCTATCCATTTCGTTCTAATCCATTACATTCTAACCCAGTTCATTCCCAATTATTCCATTCCAATCTATACCATTTCAGTACATTCCACTCCAATCCATTCCAATCCAATCCATTCCATTCCTATCCATCTCATTTCAAACCGCATCATTTTAATCCATTTCACTCTATTCCAATCAACTCCATTTCATTCTAATCTATTCCATGCTAATATATTTCATCCTAACCGATTCCATTCAAATCCACACCATCGTAATACATTTCATTCCAATCCATTCCATTCTAAACCATTCCAATCCATTTCTCAATCCATTCATTCTATTCCAATTCATTCCATTTCATTCCAGTCGATTCCATTGCATGCCATTTTAATCCATTTCATTGTAATCCATTCTATTCTAATCTATTACATGCCAGTCCATTAAATTCCAATCCATTCCATTTAATTCGAATTCATATAGACATAAAAGTCATATGTTTATATCCACTATAAAAAATGTTGGTTCGTAAAGAAATGCATACATTATACAATGTAAATTATAAAAAAAAGCCTCCAACATTATACAACACTCTATTTAAATTTAAACTGATTTTAATATTTGTGGATTTCCTTACAAATATTATGGTGCACATCATTTGTCACAAGTTTTCCATTAGATTTAAGTCTGGGGATTGATTGCGCTGGCTAATCCATCCCGTCGCTTTTATTGATAGTGATTCGCTATTTAACCATTTTTGTTCTATACTAAGTTTCGTAGGGTTGATATGAACAGAAAAATGAACAGAATTCGAGAAAAAGGGATTGCACAATATCTACAATTTCCGTGGGCTGTAGTAGAAAATGTGTCAGATATTTGTACACGCATATTTTGTGAAAATTATTGTTTCCACTTTAATCGGTCTATAATGTTTATTTAAAAGTAGATATACAAATTATTTTACACGTAAATTACATTTATAACAGTATAAACTGCGGCAAAACATTAAGTCATGCCATTAAATTTTAAGTAAATTCCATATATTGTATTCCGAATACCATACCATACCACAGGAATTATAGTGCTTGGTGGTGGCTCAGTTAGTAGAGCGCTTGCGTTCTGAGTAGTTCTGGCTTGAGTTCGAAACCTAAGTATTACTATGCAGATTTATAAAAATCTTGTCTGCAACCCACCACACACAATTTCCCAATACTGCTTGAAACCGAGGGATCTTAATGCTAAAAAACTTCGTTGGAATTTCTGGATTCGACATTAAACTGTAGATTCCCCGTGTTTCTACTTTAGAGCTTAGGAGAAACACGTGGCAGAGAAGAGGCCGATGCCCAGCAGAGAAGAGACCGATGCTCAGCAGTGGGACGGAAAGGCTGTCAATGAATACGAATTATTAATTGAAAGCAAGCCGTAGTAATAACAATAACTAAACCCCAGACAATTCGATAGTCTTTCAAATTATAAAATAATATACAGGGTTCTATGTAAAAATTAAGAATTCGCGTATTTTACACTATGATAATAAGTTTGTATAATCCTATTTCACAGAACTAATTCGACATTAATGTTCAATCAATCTTTTCAACAAATCATTGATTTGAGAAATGATTCACTTTCTATTTCACATGTATGGAACCACAACTTCTTTCAAATATAAAGCAGAAAACTTTGGGTTTAAACACAAACATATACAAGATATTCTGCTTCAATTTATAGAAATAGAATTCCAATTCACAATCTTCTCCTTACATTGAGCAATAAGTAAATTTGATGAGTTCTTTGACTTGTGAGGAAAAGCCATTCAATAATGAATTTCTTACTAGTGCCTTGGGAGGGTGATATTTTAGATGGATTTCAGTTGTCATCGTTTGGCTGTGGTAGATCGTTTGGTCACTGTCTCTTTAGTCTTCGTACTATTTGACCCATTTATCAGTTCAGTAACTTATCTCTTTTGCGTGTCCGTGTAGATTTAGGTTGACTATATTTGGATTCCTTCGTAGTTCGACATGGTGTGTATGGTTTGTGGCATAACAAGGATATAATACCCAGAATCTTTGACGGGGAGCGTTGGCTGATTTTGAAACATGACGACTTCATACATCCCCATAAATGAATTTCTTAGGCCCATATGGGTTTGATTACCCATTTGTAGATAATACTTTTATTTTCCATGGATAGTTAGGAGTTACGGTCCACCAACCAGTACATTTAATGAGGTTACGGTTTAGTTGTTGACGTTAAGTCTTTACATGTTTTTGCCATGTCATTCTCTGATCAAGGTATTTGACTTCAGTTGGAATTGGTATTGGCGTGTTGTTGATAGTGGCTGGTAATCAACCAATGCCTTTTTTGATAAAAGTGACTTGAGTTGATTTTGTTTGGTTCACTTTTATTATCCACTTTGTTAACCATTTTTCGACGAGGTCAATGTGAAACTAGAGTTGTTGAGATGCTATCTGGGATTCCCATTGATCGCTGTCATCTGGCCCCAGCACGCTTCCCGGGATATACCAGTTCACTTTATGATGATTGGGAAGAGGGAGGTCTTATGTTTGAATTGGTAATACCTATCCGAAAGGTATGATTTTAGTAGTAGATAATATGGAACGGGTAATGAATACTTGATTTTATATAACAAACAATCGTATCATGCTTTGTCGGAAACTTGTGCCACGTAGAGGACCGCTACCGTTCACAGTTTATTTTTCTCTATACTTGCTGTAATTTGGTAGACGATTCTGTAGGTCTGCTCTATGGTTGAGTGTCGCTCACAGAATCCAAATTCCTCATCTAGTTAAAGATTCAACAGATCAATGCCTTCTCTGAGCCTTTTCAATAACAATTATTTTAGTAAGCATGTCGTTATTATATTGTTCTTTATGGTTTGTAGAAGATTTCCATTCGTTCTGATTTTTAACATCCCAGTCTCCTCCCAATATAAATTTGGGGCCTAGGGATTGAAAGAAGGTTAGAATTCCTACGTGAATAGAGAACGTCTGGGAAGACAATATATCGCAGATATAGTGAAGGACCATGGACGGGCGTTGATTTGAAAATTGCCCATTTGAATCTTGATTGTTTGGTAGTGCGGCAATTCATGGTGTGGGATAGAGTTCTTCATTATTATAGCTACACCTCCGTGAACTGTTCCATCAGGATGCACATCATGATAAATCCTGTAATATGGTATTTTCAACACTGTTCTTGCCGTAAAGTGGATTTCAGAGATTAGAGATACGTCTATTTTATTTATTTGCAAAAGGTTTATATGTTCAATTTTTTGGTTTGATAGCCCATAAAATTCCATAGGGTAATCCTTATCGAATTATCCAGTATTCAGCGATTTTACGTATGGCTGCGTTCAGAATATTAAGTACCACGCCAAATATGGCCTGGGTGCAATCAGATGCTTAGCAAACCGCGTTTAGATCTCGCTCAATGAAAATGCAACGTACCAACCCTGGTGGTTTGGTTAATTAGTTGGTTAAACATGAACTTGAACTCATATAGGAAGATTGGTTAAATATGAACTTGAAGTCGTTGAGCAAGATTGTCAGATGCTCTCCGATACTGGTTGATTGTTGCTGATATCTATCGAGGTTGGTTAAGAGCATATTATGTGCATATTGTATTTTTTAAAGCGATTCAATTGCTAAAGTAAACTGCGTATGCGTAATGTTCGCGGGGATATTCGAAATCTCGATTTCGCACCCAGCTGCCACTTTAGACCTGTTTAAAATAGCTAGTGACGTGGCGTATTAACCTAGGGGACCGACGGTTTCAGCTATTCCGAGGCACCGCGGGTAGCAGCGTGTTAGCAGTGTTTCGATCACCCATCCTAGTGCTTACCGCACGTGCCGTTATTTAACTTTAAGTACTGTTTGACTAGTACTTGCACTTGTTTTGAATTAAATTGCTATTGATTGCTGCTATCGTAAGAACTGGTTTCTGTTGTAAATATCATTTTTCGTCGTTGGTTGAAAGTTTGAGTTATCGGTTTGCCTCTTGCCTTCTATAAATTTTTATATATTTGGCACCCTTCGTGAAAAGTATGAAATTGTTCTTACATAATCAGGCATTATTTTAAAATTATTCTTAGCACAAGAATCGGAAATCAAAATTTTTCTTTTCTTTCATGCTTTCACTAATTTTTCATTTGGTTAAGGTACTTAATCTCACCCTGGAAAAACCAAACGACCATTTTCTTAACTTCTTTTAAACCTTAAAATAACAGCTAAGTTTACGGATTAAGTAACTCCGACCCTGCTCAGTCTGCGTGGTTTCCTAAAAATTGTATTGCAAAAAACAATTTAAGGACACTTAGCTGGAAAATTATATACAAATATATATTGCTAAGTATTTTTTATAGAAATAAATAATTAATAATAAATAATCGCCCCACGTTGGTAGCGACCAAAAATATGCTATGTATTTTTCTTAATTATGAATAATAAATATTTAATATTTGAATAGTAATATTTTCTGGTTGGGCGTCAAATTTGAGTGTCTCCTCAAATTAATTAAACATAAATCATATACATTATTAATCATAGCATTTACATAGACTCTTATAATCTCAAGAAAAATCGTTTCGTGGCTTCACCGGTAAGATAGTTAATTATAAATGCAAATAAAATTCATTATTTCTAAAACATCGAATTATGCTAAAACTTATCTTGTGTGTCCAGTCACTTTGTCCATATCGTAGTCACCACTTCTTGTGAAATCTGCAACATCTGCGTGTTTTTTATCCTGCTTGATGGTTAGGTCGTCTAGACGAGGTCCATTTCATTTTTAACCACGAATGCATAAAGTTCGTCAATTAAATACTTTGTGAATTAAAATCACTGAAGCACTATAATTGTTTCACTTAAATGTTCGACTTTGTTAAGGTAAGGAAGTTCTAAATCTTTTTAATATTATTGAAATTATTAGGTCATATAAGTTATTAAATGATTTAATATTATTCTTTTCTTTTTTAGCAAATCTCCATAAAAGAAACACACTTGGATTTAATAAACTGGTAAATTTTATTATTATTAAACACTATAATTAATTAAATACACAACTTCTGTTCACAATTAATATTTACTTATAAATTCGAAATTTGGTAAACAAATGTTTACATAATGTCAAAATGTTTACAAAGTGCCTACTGTAACCTCAGACAAATTTTCTATAACCGACATGTTTTGAGCAAAGAAATTAAAGTTGTATTATGCAATAGCCTAGTTTTATCAAAAGTTGATTATTGTGACGTTGTTTATGGTTCCTGCCTGGACTCTCGAGATACTGCCAGGTTGCAGAAACTCCAGAATGCATGTTTACGACTAATATTTGGTATACGAAAATACGAAAGAATTACACTCAAACTAATAGAGGTTTCTTGGTTAAACATGTTTAATAGGCGCTCTTTACATGCTTCATGTCTTTATCATAAAATTCTACTTACCAAAACCCCGCCGTATCTGTATAATAAAATCAGATTTCGAACCGATGTACATAATCTAAATTTGAGATTCAGGGGCAATATAAGTATTCCTATGCATTATACTGAACTAGGTAAGCGAAGTTTCTCTTACCAAATAGCTCACAATTATAACAATTTACCCTTGCATCTCAAGTCACTACCTCTGCCCAGGTTTCGATCTCAGCTCGGGAGATTACTTCTTGCTGTGCAAAATTCATAACGCAGTAGTTAATGAATTCTAAAATGGATTGATGTGCAGTTCTCCTCTTTCGCTGTGTATTGTCATACACTCATCGTTTTCATTTTCTTCCCCTTACCTACATCTTCATTATTCTCTTCTTCTTTCTCATTCATCCTCTTCTCTCTCTCTCTCTCTCTCTCTTTTTATTATTTCCGTCTTTTCCTTCCTCTAGGGTTAAGTGGGAGAGCAGTTTATGGATTATTATTTCTCCATAAACTGAACTTCGCCCTAGTTATCAAAGAATTTGTTTATTTTTCTCTGGTGTATCTTAATCAATAAAGACAGTTTATTATTATTATTATTATTATTATTATTATAACCAAACTTTTTATTTTTTAAAGGACACGCCTACTTTTAAACAAATTTAAAAAGGACAAAATTATAATGCGCACTGATTAAATTAACGTGCGTCTTGTTTAATGGCTATTTGGGAACTGATTTCAACTTTTTTGATAAAAATGCAGTATGGAGGCTCACATTAACCAATCAGAATGCTGGATTTGAAAAATTTCATGGAATATTCTAGAACAATTGAATTACTGAAACTTAAATATTAATATTATTATATATAAATAAATATTTTGAAAAACTAATTCCATAATCATAATCTATGAATTTTTCTCTAAATTTTGATATCCTTAAATTTCAAATCCATGACAATTATTTTTAAACTTTAAAATATTGTTAAATTCACAAAATTAGCTTAAAAACACAATAAAATTAATCAAAACACAATCCTAAGATTGTAACAACACTTTTCTGACACATTTACAGTCATATAAAACAATTATCCATAAAATAAATCATCAAATTCTAAATCTAACCCCAAATTTCACAAAAGTAATAAACAACATAATTATAGACAGATAAAAAACACAATTTAACAAGAAAACTAATCAGCAACCTTCTTCAATAGAATATTTAAATAATTTGGCTAACAGAAAACCTTATTAAAACAACATTTTATACTTTCATCGACAATCTTAATACAACTGTAATTTTTATTTTTAGGGCTCTGGTATCGTACAAAAAGTCCCACGTTATCGTCCACAATGCAAACACGAAGAAATTACACCAAATTGACAGGCCATACACTGTTTAAACTTCACTTGAGTTAATATCCCACTATACGAAGTATCTTACGATAGACCGTAAACACTTTTTATAATCTAACAGGTTTATAAATTATATTTTAGTTATAATTTTACTTAAATAACATAGTTTACAACATTATTAATCTATCTAAACTATATTTCAGGTCAAAATATGGATTTATGTACCAATAAATATCCTTTTTAAAATATAACTGTTCTTCCGAAGGTATTTTACTGTAGTTTTAAGTATGATAACAACATTTAATAATCAGTTAATAATAATTATATTATTTTAATATAAAAATCATGGCAATATACATATATTTTTTTTTTGGGACCATGGATTAATCTTTTGACGTTGGTTTTTATTTTTCCAATACAGGAAATCGAATCAGTAATTGCAATAAAAGTTTTCTGAAGCCCGTAAAGATCTCTTTCCGTATCTATTTTACGTTATTTTTCCACTGCCTCCAATTTAAGGATCAAATCATGTTTATCTACTCCACTTTCCAACCGCTTAAACAGCGTTATAAAATTTCGTTCCTCCATCAGATTATATTTACAATCAAGCCACGTCGGCTACAATTTATATAGGATAATAAAAATGAACGAGACAACGTTAATATAGATTTTCACAATTCGAATTTTCCGTAGCTTTATATGTAGTAAAATACCCCCAAATTAATTGGCTGCATTTTCTTTTATATGAGAGCAAATAGTTTAACAGATTGTTCTCTAAAAATTATGTATAGAAGTTGCTCGAATACAACCGCGAGCTAATCCGGGTTCCCCTAACCGCATTGAAATAATAATAAACCGGGAATGTTTTGAATGATAGGTTTGTATAACTGTGACTTTTGTAATCCAACTTTATAATTGCAATATATTCCCCAATCCTGGCAGATAAGAATAGAATAATTATATAGGTTGTTTTGTTAACACTGGCACAAATAAATCAGAGGCAGTAAAACTACACGTACGAGGTTACAAATTGCCATTTCTAAAGACGTTATTTCAAAACCTTTCTTTTTTTTATTTAGCGGTGCGTTATTTTTAAGTACTGAAAGAAAAGCTTAAACCTTGACTTCAGACTAGTTCTTTTAATTATTAAATTTTAGTCTTTAAAGAGGAAACGCAATACAACATTCCTAAGTATCCAATTATATAGTGAAAAACAGCAAACCTAGTTGAAAATGTTGGTTTCTTCACAAAAATTACTTCTTGATTGAATTCGTATCCTTAGGGGTTAACATCTTGTTTATATTTGAACGAAAATCACTCCAAAGCACTTCTAAGGAGAAGAGATAGCAGAGCTAGTTCTAAATATTCATTTTTTAATATAGATAATCCTAAATTTAGTTTCCTTCCTTCTTTCCTTAACGAGTAAAAGCTAACAAACTTTTATTATATTTAAATAATTAAGTCGCACTTTTTGCATTTAGACCAAACGATAATTCCTAATTTGACTTCATTTCCTTTTTGAATTAGAACAATACATGGAAGAAAATCTTCTGTTTATACAAAAATATCCCCAAACAATGTTTTAAGAGTAGAGGTAGAAAAACCTATTCCAACGTTTTGCTCATGTACCAAACAATATCTCCTAAATATACTTTTTATCCTTTGGGGATAAAATACAAAAATAATGGAGAAACATGACACCTTTTTAGAAAATTGACACTCAACCATCTATTAGGTGTACAAATGATAAACCTATTCGGTCGTTTTATATTTATACCAAACGATGACTCCTAAATTCATACCGTCTCCTTTTTGAATTAAAAACGATAAATTGAAGAACATCTTTCATTTATACAGGAACAACTCCAAACCATCTTTTAGAAGTAGTTAGTTATTTGAATGTTTCCCTCGTATACGAAACAATAACTCTTAAAAATAGGCCTTGTTCTTTGATAATAAAATAAAAATAATTGGTAAACATTATTCCTTTTTACAAAACTGACCCTCAACTATTTCTTAGAAATGCAAATGATAAACCTATTCGGACGTTTTACATTTATACCAAACGATGAGTCCTAAATTGATACCGTCTCCCTTTTGAATTAAAAACGATAAATTGAAGAACATCTTTCATTTATACAGGAACAACTCCTTTTAGGAGTAGTTAGTTATTCGAATGTTTTACTCGTATAAAAAGCAATAACTCCTAAGTATACGCCTTGTTCTTTGATAATAAAATAAAAGGAATTGGTAAACATAATTCCTTTTTACAAAACTGATCCTCAACCATTTCTTAGAAATGCATATGATAAACCTATTCGGACGTTTTACATTTTACCAAACGATGACTGCTAAATTGATACCGTCTCCTTTTTGAATTAAAAACGATAAATTGAAGAACGTCTTTCATTTATACAGGAACAACTCCAAACCATCTTTTAGGAGTAGTTAGTTATTCGAATGTTTTACTCGTATACCAAACAATAACTCCTAAGTATACGCCTTGTTCTTTGATAATAAAATAAAAATAAATGGTAGACATAATTCCTTTTTACAAAACTGACCTTCAACCATTTCTTAGAAATGCAAATGATAAACCTATTCGGACGTTTTACATTTATACCAAACGATGACTCCTAAATTGATACCGTCTCCGTTTTGAATTAAAAACGATAAATTGAAGAACATTTTTCATTTATACAGAAACAACTCCAAACCATCTTTTAAGAGTAGTTAGTTATTCGAATGTTTTACTCGTATACCAAA
>JABXWE010005268.1:0-16609 GCA_014611495.1 Limonius californicus
TTCATGCAGGATGGAGCACCGCCTCATTATCCTTTAATAGTACGGAACTATCTAGATCAGCAATTTCCTCATCGTTGGATTGGCAGAGGTAGTGAATCTCCGTGGCCGCCTAGAACTCCAGATGGTAATCCCTTAGATTTCTATTTCTGGGGGCATATGAAATCACTGGTATACTCACAAGAAATAAATAATCGTCAAGAACTATGGCAGCAAATAGTCAATTCCGCCCATTTTATTGCCAATCAGCCAAACATATTTTTTAAAATTAGAAGATCGATTAGCGAAAGATTTACTAAAATTATTGAGGTAAATGGGGGTCACATTGAACATTTGTTATAAAGTATTACTTATTGTAGAAAAATTTGTTGTTCATTTATTATTAAAAACCCTTTAAAAAGCAACTGTAAAGTTTCATTTACGTAATAAAAGCTATCTAATGACAAAAACAAAAACACCGACATGTTTAATAAAATCAAAATAATTGTGCAGCTTTATGTTTAACTTTAAATATCTCGAAAAATAATGACTTTATCGTTACGAAGGAAGAGTATGTTTTTTACACAGAAAGTATTGGAAAATCTAAAAATTGTGCTAAAATGACAATTCCGCCAGTGGCGTAGAATTTAGGAAGGGTCAACCTCTCAGTTGCCCCTGTCGTACGCCTATGGCAGTAGCCAGAAACTTTTATTTAACATAATTTAGTATGGTGGGCGGTACCTACACTTCCTGCCAAGTATGATAGGGATACGTCAAATAGTTTTAAAGTACTGGGCAAAAATCGTTTTTAAATTTTTAAATAAAACACCCTGTAGCTCAGTAAGGAGCCACATTTTATCTAAGTGATTTGGGTTAAATCTTCATATTGAGCCCAGGATTCTCCAGTTAAAATATTTCCAATTTAATATGGGACACCCTGTATATTGGGATTTCGGTCAATAACTGTGTTTTATTCTGTCTCGGAGAATAAGTTTAAAATTACCAAACAAGGTAAGTTCACATCCGGGAAGGTTCCTGTTTACCGAAGGCTATCTTCAAGGAGAAAAGGGTTTTTTTTAAACAGGTGGCGCCTAGGCTTACATCGAACCACCCTTCTTCGGCTGTTGCTAGTCGAACCCTTGTCCTTGATGCTGGACCTTGTTTAGGATTTAGTTAATTGATTTTTTTTTATGACGGGAATTAATCTTGTTGTCGCCGTCTTATAATTAGGTCACAATGTAGCGCATTAGTAGATTATGTCATTAATTAGGGATAGATAGGAAAAAAAAGGAAAGAAAGAAACAAGGAGATAAGCACACAAAAGAGAACATCAACTCTGCCTGAGGTCAGCCGAACGTTCCCGTAGTAGGCAATACCCAAAGGCAGAGGAGGTGGACAAATACGGCCAATTATAAGAGATCAGGCAATTGACCATATAAACTCCTAAGCGAAAAAAAAGTGTCCCTATCCTCTAGGGCAGTGGTCGCCAACCTGTCGATCGCGAGCTACCGGTAGCTCGCGGAGGCAATTCTGGTAGCTCTCACAACGATTTTAATTTAAAAAATACAAACTGCAAAAATCAGAGAAGCTTCCGAAAATTCCACAAAAAAATCTAATTGTCATAATATTAAACATAAACAGCGGCAACGTTGCGGTGAGCGATCTGCCGCTGACGCCATCAAGCTAGAATCGGCTAGAACCGACCAGCCGGACCAGCGCGTTAGTGTTCGAGAACGATCTGGATTGCTTTGAACGGGATAAATACGCACGGCGCGGCGACATTGCGCTTAGTTTAAAACTGAACGCGTAACCAACGTCCAGCGGTTGGGTTAGTAGAGAACAACAAAAATAATATTATGGCAAGCAGTTGTAAGAAGGTAAAGACATACCACTTTCATTCGGAATGGGAAGAACAATACTTTTTTACAGAAGTTAAAGATAAAAATGTGTGTTTGTTATGTAATACTTCGGTCTCCGTTGCTAAAAAAGGAAATATTGAGAGACATCATAAAACTGTACATTCTAATTTTGAAAAATCATTCCCACTACATTCTGCCGCCAGAAAGGAGAAACTGAAACAGTTAAAAAAACAGTTAATTGGACAACAATCAATATTTTTAAGAACAGTCGACAAAAATAAGGCTGCAACTGAAGCATCGTACCGTGTGTCCCAGATAATTGCACAAAAAAAGAAACCTTATGAAGACGGGGAAATGATAAAACAGGCGTTTTTAGAAGCTGCTGATTCGTTATTTGCCAACTTTAGAAATAAAGACGAGATAGTTTCAGCTATAAAATCTATGCAACTTTCTGCTAATACAGTGATGAGACGTGTAGAAGTAATGAGCAATGATATTTTTTTACAGTTAAGAACTGACTTAGATAACTGTGTTTATTTTTCACTTCAACTGGATGAATCAACAGATGTCGTTGACACTGCCCAGATGGCCGTGTTCGTCAGGATGGTTTTTAGTGATTTTACGATTAAAGAAGATCTTTTGAAGTTCATTCCACTGAAAGGACACACTACTGGACAGGAGTTGTTTTCTCATTTAAAAAATATTATTTCTTCCGAGAAAATTCCAATATCGAAAATGGTAGGCTTGACAACCGATGGCGCTCCAGCTATGGTGGGTTGTGATAAGGGTCTGGTGGCGTTATGTCGTAAAGATGAAACTTTTCCGCAATTTCTCTGTTACCACTGCATTATCCATCAGCAAGCATTATGTGGAAATTTCCTGAAACTAAACAACGTTATGAAACTGGTGCTAAAAATTGTGAACAAGATTAGAGCTCAAGCGTTACAAAGAAGATTATTCAGAACCTTGGCCGATGAAGTTGACTGTCAATACGGGGACCTACTCCTTCACTCTGAAGTCCGATGGTTAAGTAGAGGACGGGTGCTGAAACGTTTTAATGATGTCCTATCTGGCATAGTTCAATTTTTCAAACAACGCGATGAACCGACTCCGGAACTAGAAAATTCAATCTGGCTTAGAGATTTTGGTTTTCTCGTGGACATTACAGAGAAATTAAACGAACTTAATTTGCAGCTTCAGGGGAGAGACAAAGAACTAGCGGAAATGATTTCTGATATAAAAGCATTTATCAAAAAGCTGGAGTTTTGGGAACAAAACCTAATTAACAGCGATGCCAAGCATTTTCCTATTCTTTCAGAAAAAATATCTCAAAATCCATTAGAACCCTATGACAACAAATATCATGTAGAAATAATTTCTACCCTGAAGAATAACTTCAAAAATCGTTTTAAGGATTTCAATGAAATGGCTTTAGTAGCGCAGTTTGTTGTTTCACCCTTTATGGAAATTGATATCCAACAGTTTGCAACTTGTGTTATGCAGAACTTTGGCGAAGACATCGCTGCAACAGAAATGGAAGTCATTGAGTTTCAAAATGATTTAGCCTTAAAATCGTTAGTCTCAAGTACTGAATGTATCTGGCCTATTGTAAGTAAAGACAAATATTCAGTTCTATGCCGTGTTGCCTTGAAAGTGAAAGCATTATTCAGTTCAACCTATTTGTGTGAATCTTCTTTTTCCAATATGAAGTTTATTAAGAACAAATATCGCAATCGACTTACAGATGAACATTTGGATAATTGTATTCGAATGGCTGCATCAAATTATACTGCAAACATTAAAAAAATTATCGATGAGTCTGAGTGTCAGCCTTCTCATTGAACGTGCTTTTTTATTTTTCAATGTTTATGTTCATGATAGTGCGTTACTTTTTTGTTGTTATTATTAACTATTTTTAAATCATACGTGACATGCCGTTGTGGCTGGATAAAAGTTTGTGTTTATTTTTCAAACACCTTCGTTTGATAGGTAGGAATGTAGCTATGAACAAGTACGTACTAGTAATATTAGTTATTTTGTTATTAGTTTATTATTAGTACCTATGTATTATGTATTACCAGTTAAATAGTAAAATAAATACATATAATGATAAATTAACTGTGGATTATTTCATTTACGTTGCGTTACGTGGCTTCCGTGTGGGTAGCTCGCTGTTTATTCCAAAATTAACAAAGTAGCTCAACACATTGAAGAGGTTGGCGACCACTGCTCTAGGGCAATGTACCAAAGAAAGTACAAGCCCAGAATAGCAATTTATGGTATACCAACAGAACTAAACGAGAGGGACATAACAGAAGCAATAATCAAACAAAACACTATGGTAGAAGACGAAATAACGGAAGTAGATGTAAAACCGATCGAAGAGAAAACAGGAAACTTCATGGGTGAATTAGAAAGGATGCTATGGATCCCCAATAATGATCACATCGATATAAGAATAGATAAACTCACTAAAGGGCTGCAAGAAATATGCGAAAGTTCCCTGCACAAAAGGAAAGCGTTTCCCAACAAACCAAAGTGGTGGACAGAGGCCATAGAAAGAAAGAGGAAAGAAACCCTCAAAAAGAGAAGGAAGATGCAAAAGGCAAGAACAGAGGACGATAGACGACATTATCAAGAATGCCAAAGAGGAAAAAGCGAATACAGGAAAGCAATACTCAAAAACAGTACTAAAGATTGGCAAAACTTTGTGCAGGAAGACCTAGCAAGAAACCCGTGGGGAGTAACATATAAAATGGCGGCAAACAAAATTAAGTACAAAGCGGTACAAAATACGCTACAAACAGAAGATGGACATACAACTAATATGAACGAAACCTTAAAACACACGCTTGAGAAAATGTTCCCAAGAGACGAAGAAGAAGGTGAAGATGAAGAATATCAAGAAATTAGAAGAGAGGCATTACAAGCCACAGGCAATCTGGAAGAAAACACAGAAATAAACGAACAAGACGTTATAGAGGCAGCAAAGCAAATAAAAGATAAGAAGGCACCAGGAATAGACACACTAAACTGTAAACTAATAAAAATTGTAATAATGGAAATTGCAAACTACCTAGCAAGGATCTATAACGACTACAATACCTTCGGGTACTTCCCGAAAGCGTGGAAAGTAGGAAACCTGATTACAATACTGAAAGCAACGGACAAAGACCCAGCAGAACCCAAATCTTGGAGACCAATAACACTCCTCACAGAGTTTGCAAAGATATTCGAAAGAATAATTAAAAACAAAATAGAACTCCACTGGCCGCGACAAAATCAAGGCCCGCATCATGAAAACCAGTTTGGTTTCTGCAAAAGAAAGAGCGCGGAACAAGCAATAGAAAAACTGGTAAACAAAATAGAGAGTACAGAGGAAAAGCACGCAGTTGCAATCTTTATTGATATCAGCGGAGCCTTCGATAACTTATGGTGGCCAACAACCATCAAAAGATTACACGAACTGCAATTGCCACACAAAATAGTAGGAATAATCAAGAATTACCTAAATGAAAGGAAAATAATACTCAAATCCAAAACAAGGAAGGAAGAGATAGAACCAAACAAAGGCTGCCCGCAGGGCTCCATTCTAGGCCCACACCTGTGGAACCTAGCGGTGGATCCTCTGCTAGAGGCACAAGCACAAAAAGAAATAATAGCCTACGCAGATGATATTGCGGTAATAGTGACAGGAAGAAGCAGAAGAACGCTGGAAGAAAATATACGAGAAGCAACCGGGAAAATAGAAAGACGGGCACAAAAACTACAAATAGCACAGAACAAAACGATATATATGAGCCTTAAAGGCAAACTAAACCGAGCACCTACAGTTAAAATAAACAATCAGAACATAAGAAGAGTACAAAGCACAAAATACCTAGGAATACATACCTATAGACCAAAACCTCAGATTTGACCTACACATTAAACTCACTTCACAAAAAGCAATAACTACACTCATAACACTCAGGAAATATAGTTATAGAAGATGGCGGAAGGCGGAAAGGAACGACGAAATCAGACGCATCACATACGAAGAACGGCAGGAAGAATGGGACACCACGATAAAAGGGGAAACAACTTACACTTTCTTCCCCCTAGTCACAACAATAGCAGGTAGAGAGAACATCAGTCTAAGTGCCAGATTAACAAGTCTCTTCACGGGACATGGGGAGACAAACAGTCACACATATAGAATAGGGTAAAGGGGTAACCCATACTGCGATTATTGTCCGGATGGAGTAGACGACCCAATACACAGGATGCTAACATGCCAAAACTACGAAGCACAAAGAGGACACCTGAGGGACCTCACACAAGCCAAACATGAACGAGCTGGCGGAACTAGCACTAGATCATGTCATCATACAGGAAGCGCTAGAAGAATTCATAAGCGAAGATAGAGACACTAAGCACTAACCAAGTATAATAATAATCTACTAGCCATACAGTAAAATTAAATAAGAACTAACACCTTGAAACATTAATACTAACAAATATGCTTACCTAAATTAGCAAACTAAAGTTAAACCTAAAAATTAAAATTGTAAATACTAGAAGTAAATTGTAAAAAATATAGATGTTAAGACATAGACGTAAGACCTAGATATTATGTAATAAAACAGAACTGATAGACAGACAAATAATTATAACATAGCATAACAACATGTAAGCAATACAGAGGGTATGAAGGTACCTCTACAAATGTAAACAAGTTACAAGAATAAACACAGCCGGCTATTTGCTTTCAGCAAATAATCGGCTTTCTTTTTTTTGTCCCTATCCCCTAGGGCACACAGGATTGCAGTTTGCTCCTGTGTTTCAGAAAGCGATTCTTGCGACCAAAGATAGTGGCATAAAAAGCGCGCACCTTTTTAGCATAAGTAGCATTAAAACTAGGTAAGCTAGAGTAAGTAACATGGATAGAACCCCCCGTCCTCGAGGCGGGGGCTATAGCAGACCCGTCCAATATGGACGAGTCCGAAATGGGAATAGATCCCTTGCGGAAAAGAAAGAGATACGGGACTCCCGAGACTGAGAACAAACCCACAGTAGAGAGTAGATATGTGGAATTAACAAAATTTATAGGTCATGCAGTAAAAACCCTCAAAGAGGAAAATGATAGACTATGAAGGGAATTGGAAGAACAAAAAAATAAACAGGTGGCGGCACCACAATTGTCATACGCAAGCATGATTGCACATAAGATGACAGACAAGGAAAAGGCAATACAAATATCGTCCAAACAACAAAATAATACACTCTTTATTATGTCAAACAAAGACGAGGACGGCAGAAAGATCCAAGAGGTCTTTACAAAGAACGTAAAGGTAAGACAGGATAAAATAAAAATCAAAGCCATGAGAACAACGGCAAAGGCCCTCATTGTTGAAACCGCCAGTGAGGAGGATATGAAAAAAATCATGGATAATCCAAATATAAAAGCAGAACTGAAATGCGAACTACCGAAAAAGAAAAGACCTTTGATGGTCATGTACGACATACGGTCAAAGATGTCAAACGAAGAACTAGAAGAGACAATATACGTTCAAAACTTTGAAGAAAGTATTACTTTAGAGCAATTTAAGTCAAGTTTCAAGCTACGGTTCAGAACTGCGCCTAGGGAGAAACCCACAGTGCACCACGTTGCCGAGGTAGAAGGGAAGCTAAGGAAGGAAATTCTAAGGCAGACCCGGATATATGTAGGATTCAGAGTTATCAACGTCAAGGACTACTTGGTAGTCCCAAAATACATCAAGTGCCAAGACTTGGGTCACGTACAGAAGCACTGTACGAAAACGGAAGCAACGTGCGGGCACTGTGGAACAGAGGGAAATAATAAAGCTAGTTGTCCAAAGAAAGAGGAATCATCTGTGTGCATACCATGCAAAAATAGAGGTAAGAAGTGCGTTAAGAACGCGTGTCCCACACAAAAGTTTATGATGGAAAGGCTGCTTATGAAGATAGATTATGGACAATAAGCCCATAACTTTTTTGTAAGAAGCCAATCCAGCAAGGAGAAAGACAACATACTTCTTTGGTACAGAAATAACACGGATCATTGGAAATCCTGGGCCGACTTCGAAGTGGATTTTCACAACCAGTACCTGCCTCCAAGATTTCTTTTCCGCTTAGAAGAGATCCGGGCACGCACACAAGGGCAGAAAGAACCAGCAGTCGAGTACATCACAGCAATCCAAACTTTGATGCGATGACTGGGGAAGCTCTCAAGCGACCAGCAGCTGGAAAGAATTTATGAAAATTTAGGGCCCGAATATAAACTCTACATTCGTAGGAGAGACTTCCAACGTCTACCTGAGCTAGTGCAACTTACCTGCGAATATGAAGCTCTTCAGAGCGCTGCGGAAACGTTTCGTCCGCCGCCATCGGCAGCATAGGCCTATGTTTCCGAAACAGCTTACCAGCCCAAGAAAGTGAGGATGATTAGTCCGCTTGCCCCAGCTAGACCGGTCAACGTCGCAAGGATCCCAGAACCAACTGAAAACCAGCCCCAAGTTCCTGTTGCTGCTCCAAGAACCAGCCAGCCAACGGCAACTAGAGTGGATGGCTTTTGAAGATGTGGACGCCCAGGACATCGAAGGCAACAATGCCGAGGCCCTTCCAAGCTGTTCTGCTCCTGGTGCGGGAAGAAAGGTGTTTTGTGAGATTGTCCATGTCCGAGGCAGGGAAACTTCAACCGCCGGCGAGCACCTTAAGGAGTACCCGCAACACACGGCCCCAGCCCGTAACAAACCCAAGACCTCCGAGTGGCGTCGATGGTTACACCGGATTCGAAAATTCTTTTCAGCCTCTAGGTCCCCGGTTGCTCCCGTTACTACCATAGACCCACGGCTATTTATGAACCTGAAGGTCGGCGACCAAACCTTTGACGCCCTGCTTGATTCCGGAGCCGCCGAGTCGTATATTGGAGACCGTATCCGTGAAGCCCTAGATAAAATAGGTGTACCAAACCAGAAACGACCCCCAGCTAGAGTTCAATTAGCTGATGGAAGCATCAGCGACACCGACGGGACCTACACATTCCCAGTCGACTGGGGCCAGGGAACCTTTCCATGGAGGTGGAATTATGTCTCCAAACTCAGCGTAGAAGCCATATTAGGCATGGATTTCTTCCAGGCAACCCAAGCTATCCTCATACCCAGTGATCATCAGGTCATTATCCAGGGGATACCTGTCGAACTTCACCAGAGGGCCTACCCCAAGGGACTAGGAGGACTTCAGCCAGTATCCAGTAAACAATTAGAAGTCCTGAACATCTTCCTGGAAACCGAATTAAATAAATTTCAGGATATTCATGGTCCAACCAGCAAAGTTTCGCATAATATAAAATTAAAAGAAGACACCGAACCTATTAAACAGCGGTATTATCCCAGGAATCCAGCTGTGCAGGCCATCATTAATGAAGAAGTGGATAAGATGCTTAAAGATGGAGTAATTGAACCTTCGTCGAGTCCTTGGAGTTCACCAGTTGTCCTCGTTCGTAAATCGACAGGAAAATACAGGTTTTGCATAGATTTTCGCAAGGTAAATCAAGTCACTAAAACGATGACAAAACCCTCCGCCAGACTAGCTCGATGGGCTTTAGAGCTACAGCACTACGATTTTGAAATTATGTATCGTAAAGGGTCCATGAACAACGTCGCCGACGCGTTATCCCGTTCCCAGGAGGATGAAGTGCCCAATACTCCAGAAATCTCCGCCATAACCACGCCACATCCTAACGAAGAAAATTGGTACCAGAAGATGTTGCGAAAGGTGAAACAGGAGCCTGAAAAGTACGACATTTTAAGATTCACCAGGACCAGCTTTATAAATCTTTTCCAGATACTAATTCAGCACTTACGGAAGGATATAACTCAAAATGGAGGCTGTGTGTACCGAAACCGCGGCGTCATGCAGTACTACAAGAGTGTCACGATTCCCCCGCAACTGGATATCTTAGAGTGGCGAAGACTATTTACAGAGTCTCTCAAAACTATTTCTGGCCAGGGATGTACAGACAGATTACCAGGTATGTACGTTCATGCCAAACGTGCCAAGAATTTAAGGTATCCCAACAACAACCAGCCGGGAAAATTTTCTGGTCTCGTGTCGTAGGTCCATGGGAAGTAGTTAGTGCAGATATCATAGGTCCATTAACCAGGTCCTCCAAGAATAACGTATATGTTGTGGTTTTCCAAGACAGATTCACAAAGTGGGTAGAAATTCAGCCCTTAAGGAAAGCTACAGCCAAAACAGTCCTCCACGCCTTCAAGGAGAAAATCATCTACAGATGGGGCACCCCAAAAGTGGTAGTTTCCGATAATGGTACTCCTTACGTTAATAAACTGTTTCAGAGTATGACAGAAGCATTCGGGATCCAACATCGACTTACCCCACCCTATACTCCGCAGGCAAACCCCGTAGAGAGGATGAACAAGATCATAGGAACCATGCTGGCACAAACCGCAAGAGGAAACCAGAAACAGTGGGACGCACTGCTGCCCGAAACCCAATTCGCCCTGAACACAGCTAAACATGAGTCTACAGGATTCACCCCCTGCTGTCTAAACTACGGCAGAAAAGTTCTACAGCCCCAGGCTATCCGTGCCGAAGGTGACCCGGTTCCCGAAGAAGCTCAACGTCACAATGATTATCATCTTCAACTCCTGAAATTACAAGACATCATGAAAATGGCCAAGTATAATTTAACAAAAGCATTTACTTACCAGAGTCATCATTACAACCTCCGCCGTCGTGCATACCGCCCCCAAGTAGGTCAACAAGTATTCAAAAGAGAACATGTGTTGTCTGATGCAGCCCGTGGTGTGATGGCAACTTTCCCCAAAATTTTCCGGACCATATGTGATTTCGAAGATCTTTTCGCCTGTATCCAGTAAATCCAGTAAATAACAAGGTTATTGGACGTGTACATGTTAAAGATATCAAACCTGCACATGAAGATAACACCACTCCAGATGTGGATTAGAAGTGGGGCAACTTTCCAGCCCTTTAAATGGAGAGGTTTCAACCGAGGGTCTTTAATCCACAGCAAGCGGTAAAGATGGCTCCAGTAATCCGAAGAAACAAGAAGTCCAAAGTAACCATCCGACCCTGGAACCCGAAGCAGTACATTACCCAGAGGGAACCATCACCCAAAGTGAACTTGAAACCAGTAAAGGTCCCAGTCCAGGTCCTTGTCTCCATCCGGATGGACACGCTAGTAATGTATCTAGTAATGTATTATACACTTAACCTTCTTATCTAGCTTAAGAGCAAAGTATCACATACTTGTTATTCTCAACCTGCTTATCTAACCTCTTATCCTGGGTGTTCATACTATATAATCAACTTGTTCATGTAATACAATTAGTCTTAACTTGTATATTGCTGCTACATGTCGTAATGTTAGTCAACTCTGTACATTTATACTCCTATGTTTAAAATAAAACTCCATAGTAAAAAAATAAAGTTTTAATTTGTTTCGGCCACAAAACGAAACTGGCGCAGTCTTGGTAGGATTCTAAGAGAAAAATCGCATTGCATTTTTCGTACGTTGCAACGTTTTGCTTAGAATCACACACACATTGTTCCAAACCGTTCCAAGAAGCATTCTGACAATCGAATAACTTCAAAGAACAACCCGAATTCAAAGAAGGAAGACCGAGTACAAAAATCGACGGAATCAACCAGAATTGGATTCAAACCCAGTCCATAGGGGACACTAATCAATCGAGGTTACCTGGTCAATCGCTGACTTCCAGATCATTGGGATCAACTCAGACGCCAATCGAAGAAGCGCTGAATCAAGCAATCTACTACCTGTCTATGAGGATGAAGTAAGATTATTTTTACGTAAATCAGTGATTTATTAAAATATTTTAAAAACAATAACCTAGTATAAGCTAGTTCTACTTAGGTACAGTATTGTAAGCGTGATACCCAATATAAACAATTTATTGTTTATTAAACCAATTGGGAGTACTAATACTGTATGCGTAGGAACCCTTAGTTATAAACTTTTTACTAAACATAAAAACAATCGCTAATAAAAATAATAGTGAACCAGTGAAAGTTAATGAACAACGGAAATTTCTTGCGACCACCTATATTAATATTAGAAGATAACAGACTAATAATTGCAAATCAAATATTAGAACCAATCAACATGGCAAATCTTTTCCCACCTGGCTTTAGTACAACAATGTTAGCAGAAATACCTGTATATGACGGCGATACGAGTAGTTTATCAGAATTCATACGAGCAGTTGAAGTTATACTAAGTCAATTTTTGGTACCTGCACAACCAGATGCATATATTAACAAATTTTTGCTATCCTCAGTCCGCAATAAATTACGTGGACCTGCTTTAGAAGTAACCACAGGTTACGATTTTGCGAACTGGCTTGTTTTAAAAACCACATTAATTAATAACTTCGGAGACCAACGTTCTGAATTGAATCTTAACGTAGATCTTGCAAAAATGCACCAAAATTCTAAAGAAACACCCATTGAATTTTTTTAACCGTGTTAGAAGCTTGCTAGCAGTACTTAATTCGAAAATTTCGCTAGGAGCAGAAGTTGTAGCAATCAAAACCCATAAATTAGCTACCGCCAAAGCATTAGCCCTTAGAACTTATCTAAGCGGATTGAATGAACCCTTCGGTTCTCTTTTAAGAAGTAGGAAACCCCTAGATTTAGAAAATGCAATATCAATTGTTAGAGAAGAATTAGATATTCGTTATTCACAAAGAAATCACACTAATAATGCAGTACATCAAAATTCTAAACCAAATACGAATACGTTAAAATATAATAACTTCTCGCAAAATTCATACACACCTCGAAATAATTTTTATACCCCTCAAAACTTTTCAAATCATTATTTCACACCCCGAAATTCATTTCAAAATTTTACACCACATAATAATGTTCGAAATCCCACGTTGAAATTAAATCCCAACACTCCTCCATTGCAATTTCCTAATCAACGCCCTTACGGATTTAAAAATCAAAACGTTTTTTCACCTCAAAGAGGCTTTCGTAACAATTCTCCGGGAGAACCCATGCAATTAGGATCTACACTTAATAAACGCCCTAATTCTCAAAATTTTAATCCCCATAATACAAAAAAATTTAATTCCCAATCCAGTCAATTTATACGACAATCAAACCAGCCCAGAAACTTCCATTCTGAAGAACTCTTTTATCACGACGAAGAGATAATGGAAAATACCCTAGAACAGAACTATGACCACGAAGATAATACAGTCTACGATAACGAAACTAACAAAGACGAATATGAACAACACGATAACGAAATCGTAAATTTTCCAAACTAGCCTTGGATAATGTCGAAACCTTTAACCTTAATGTTATAAAATCTAACTTGCCATATTTGCTTATCCCTGGTACACAAGATAAAATCTTGCTTGATACTGGTAGCAGCAAAACTTTAATATCACCCTCATTTGTTCAAAATTATTTCCCTGATTCAATTCTCAATTATCAATTCCAAATTACAACTTCACATGGCTCTACTGTCCATGATCAAATCGCAAATATCCCTATAAATTCATTATTTTCTGAACCCGGTACTCATCTTTGTTATATGTTCGATTTCAATCCTAATTATGTAGGATTAATTGGAGCTGACCTTTTTGCACAGATCAATGCCACTATTGATTTTAAATGGATGCATGTTCAAACAGAACACACTGCCATTCCATTCTACTATAACCCATCTAAACTGAAACAAGAGACCCAAAAACGGAATGAGTGTAATTTTACAAAAATTAAAAATCACGAAGTCCCCATTCGATTGATAATTATACCACCTCGCTCTGAGATTCAAATTAAATTACCTACGACTAATAGAAATGGCATTCATATATGCAAC
Source organism: Limonius californicus (assembly GCA_014611495.1). Lineage (NCBI taxonomy): Eukaryota > Metazoa > Arthropoda > Insecta > Coleoptera > Elateridae > Limonius > Limonius californicus. The sequence continues at coordinate 13,738 of JABXWE010005268.1, forward strand.
AGAATTCATTTTAACAAACATTGTAATACACCTAGTGCTATTGTAAGAGTACACAACAATTACTTTAACACTACTGTAATTAATACATCTAATGAACAACAAAATTTTAACATTTATGATCCTCTAGTTCTCGAAACTTATACAACCAATGAAAATATAGAAATTAATAATACTGAACTTGACAATCGATCAATTAATAAAATTTTGAATGACAAGTTAAAAAATATCACGGTAGACCATTTAAATGACGAAGAAGCAAATGCCCTAAAAACATTATGTCACGAATATAAAGACATATTCTATACACCCGAAATACCTCTCACATTTACTAACCTAACTAAACATCACATAAGAACAAAAAACGATATTCCCATTTACACTAAAAATTATAGGTACCCACAAATACATCGTGAAGAAGTTAAACAGCAAATGTCAAAAATGTTAAAAGAAGGAATTATTGAAAATTCAGAGTCTCCTTATAATGTCCCAATTTGGATAGTTCCAAAAAAACTAGATAATTCCGGAAAACAAAAATGGCGGATAGTTATAGACTATAGAAAACTGAATGACAACACAATAGAAGATAAGTATCCCTTGCCACTAATCGAACAAGTGTTAGACAATTTAGGAAAATCCGAATACTTTTCCACCCTTGATCTTGCGTCCGGTTTTCACCAGATAGCTATAGAAGACAAAGACAAAGAAAAGACAGCCTTTTCAACAGAAGAGGGCCATTTTCAATTTAAAAGGATGCCTTTTGGATTGAAAAATGCACCTGCATCTTTTCAGAGATTGATAAATCAATCATTGCTTGGACTTACACCCACACAGTGCATGGTTTATCTTGACGACATAATAATTTACTCGAAATCCTTACAAGAACACCTGATCAAATTACGAAATGTATTTGATCGCTGTCGAAAATCAAATTTGAAAATTCAACTAGATAAGTCTGAATTTTTAAGAAATTCAATAACTTATTTAGGACATATTCTTACAAAAGACGGAATAAAACCAAACCCAAATAAAGTAGAAGTAATCAATAAATTTCCTTTACCCCGTAACCGCACAGAAATCAAGTCATTCCTAGGAATGCTTGGCTACTATCGCAAATTCATTAAGGATTACGCTAAAATCACAAAATTTCTAACAGTTTGCCTTAAAAAGGATAATAAAATTATTCACGATAATAACTTTATTCAAAATTTTAACCATCTAAAAACAATTTTAGTAAACGATCCAATTTTGATATACCCAGATTTCGAAAAATCTTTCGAGTTAACCACTGATGCAAGTAAATACGCCATTGGTGCTATACTTTCACAAGCTGGAAAACCAGTAAGCTACGCCTCACGTACACTGAATCAATCAGAAATAAATTACCCCACCATTGAAAGAGAATTGCTTGCTATAATCTGGGCTTGCAAACACTTTAGATCTTACCTGTATGGAGTCAAATTCACAATCTATACAGATCACAGACCGCTCATTTGGTTAAGAAATATTCGAGAGCCAAATTCAAAACTCACCAGATGGAGTATAAAACTTGAAGAGTATAATTTCGAAATTAAATACCTCCCTGGAAAACTTAACAAAGTTGCTGATGCACTTAGCCGTATTCAAATACACCCCTTTGATATTGAACGATTAAACACACCCGAACCAAATTTTAATGAGCAATCGAGTATTGTAGCACAACGACCATATACACCTGATCAAGAAGAATTTACCATACCTGTTTTAACATCACCACTAATAACACCTGAAAGAGAAAAAAACAAAATCCTTTCTGATATTAAACTAAAAGAAGCAATACCGTGTGACGAACAATTTAATAACGTAACACCTGATGACAATAATGAAGAGTCCCTTGTAAATACAGTACATACCCAACAATCATCAACCCCTGTTATTGACATTTCAGAACAACCGCTACAACAACATAAAAATCAAATCGAATTTTTAAAAGTCGTTATTCCAAAAGAAATCAAAATTTGTAAATTTGACGGATTTATTCACATAACTGTATTCATTAACGAATCCAATCATCAAGACATGTTTAATAAATTATTAATAGAGTATTGCCAACCTAAGACACATTATTATTGTATCTTTCAAAGTGACGACATTTTCGAATTATTTTCACTATTTGTAATTTCTAATACCAATGTAAATTCCCCCATGTTTCATCGCTGTTTTAAACAAGTCATATATGTAACTAACCCAGATTATAAAATACAAAATATCTCTGAATATCATTTAGGAAAAAACAATCATCGTGGAATTAAAGAAACCACAGAACATTTAAAACGTATGTATTTCTGGAAAGGAATAGAAAAGGACATCCAAGATTTTATAAATAATTGCGATATTTGTAGAAGAGAAAAATATAATCGCAACCCTTGCAAAGCACCACTACAACTTACACCAACATTTAATAAGCCCTTTCAATGCTTAAACATTGACATTTTCCAAATTAATAACATTAAATATTTAACGATTATCGATGCATTCAGTAAATTCACTCAAGCATACCCCTTGAACTCAAACAACAAAATTGACATAATCAATGCTATTCTAAAATTCTTTGCCAATTACGCCATACCTAAGAAAATAATAGCAGATAATGAATTCGATAATATAATTATTAAAGAATTCATGAAATTACACAAAATAGAACTGCATATCACAACACCATTACATCATGAGTCAAATTCACTAATTGAACGGGTACATTCAACTTTAATTGAACATTTCCGATTACTAGAATCAACCCCAGAAAAAGACAGAATGATTTATTGTATACTTGCTTATAACAATTCAATACATTCAAACCTCAAATTTACACCCTTAGAAATATTATTTGGCCATA